>JAIGNY010000569.1:60000-119316 GCA_020152595.1 Chiridota heheva | reverse complement strand
GCAGGGTTAGGCTGATGTGAGAGCAGCTCAGATATCATATACAGAAAACCTATAGTCTCAAGCATGGTAAACATTATAAGTTATATCTGCTTTATGGTGCCTTCATTTGCATAGAATGTATACAGTTGAGATTGATGTCACCATTTTATGATATATGAGTGCATTATGTAGCAGTTTCACCATTTTTGTTTAATTGAAAATGACCTACATGTGATTGTATATTAACATGTGACATGTGATTGTAGATTATATATGATTTCTTATATGTAGTAATAAAATGTTGTATTTTAAAATCTCTCATTTTTTCTTTCCATTCAATTCAAAATTTGAGACAAATGAAAAGTGCAAAAATAGTATAAAAGGTTTTCATTCCTAATGGTGTACCTTTTGATGAAATTAAAGAACAGTATAAGCTGCATTAAAGAAAAGATAATTATTTTTGCAGTTCAGCATGTACAGGTAGCGTCTGTTGTGAAAGAAACCTCCTAAACTTAGCAGAAAATTGTTTAAGATTGTGTCACATGGAAAGGGGACGAAGCCCTGCATTTCTCGCAATTTTGAGAGCAGAAAACTGCTTGTGTCAACTCCAAAATTGAAACCCTGCTAAGGGGCGCCCAAGGCAGGCGCGTATCCAGGAGACCGTATATACCCTCTGCATTTAGTCTCTTTTAGCTACAGTTCCCATTCTAATTGAAATTATGGTTGATATAAGTCCTTATGCACAACAGAACAAATGTTAGTCAGAACTGATGTGCGCCGCCCTCCCTACCCCCCTTCCCTCTTTCCATCGCCCTTCCGTAAATTCCTGGATCCGCGCCTGCAAGAGGCAAAGTCCTCAGAAGTTTTGCAATTCTTATGATTTTGACAACAGAAAAATGGTAGCCTATTTATAGGAAAAGAAAAAGGCGTAGGAACGGTAAGGTATACTGCCCATGGAAGAATTTTACTTTCCCGTTAACATTCAATTGTTAAAAGTAAGTACAATTTTGGTCACAGGTATTGCAAATTTTGGTAAACATATTAGAAATTTCCCAAAAATAAAGGCAATTCCCCGAAAATTGAAGAAAATGTCCCAAAAATCGAATAAACTCTCCCGAAAATGAATGAAAATTTCCCCAAAATAAAAGAAACTATGTTCCAAAAATTGAAGAAAATTGCCAGAAAAATTTCCCAAAAATGAAGAAAATTGAAGAAAATTTCCGGAAAATCAAACAAAATTGTGTAAAACATTTCCCGAAAATTAAAAATTCATTTGGGGCAAATTCATTACCAAAATATGGGCGATAATGTGTTCGTACATCCTTGATTTAATTCATTACTACAGTTTATTTCCCGACTATGTATACTGCTTAATTTCGCTTATAGAATTTTTCCCGGGGAGGGGAGAATTTCCCCCTGACCCCTACTAAAGACGCCACTGTTGGAAAATATATCCCTTCTACTTGTCCCCACCCCCACTCCAAATCTCTTTAAAAAAATATGGGGCTATGATAATAGCCTAGGGAGCGAAGCCCCGCCCAGGGGACGAATCCCGCGAAAGTTTATTTTGGTATAAGAAAATTGCTTGAAATCCTATCAATTCCACTGACTAACTGACTTAAGTTAGTTAAAAGCCTATAGAAATATACATTTTAAAACAAATGATGAAATGTAGCTACCTTTTTTACTACATTATGTGTTTTTACCAGGGATGGGTTTCATGCTTTGATGTAAGAACACGGATGTACGAACACAGCTTCGAGAAAACAAAACATTTAGGCCTACAAAGTTTATTTTGTAAATGATACAAATAGCAGAAGTAGAGAATACACAGTATTTTCATGACAATTTGTGTTCCCCTGAGCGCATTCGGCTCGGCGCCCTTTAGAAAGCTTAAACAGAGGCTTTCCTTGCCCCCTCGCCACTGCACTGCCGTATGTTTGTTATGGGACCCGACCTGATATAAGCACATGTCGAATTCTTTTAAATTGTCTTCATTTTTGATAGCTGTTAACATGTTTTGAATTGAAGAGAATTTTAAAAGAGGTGTGCGTGCACCAAAGATTTGTATTATATACCACTTACCATCACTATTTTCAAATTTTCAAGGGAAAATAGAAATGTGTTTCTGGTGCCTTATTGTGCCTTGATGCAACTGGATCATAACATTTATCCTGCGCCATAGACGCAGCCTATCTACTTCGAACTTACTCCTGTACTTGTGCAAGTTTGTGGGGTCATCGTTCTTGTCTAGAAAGTGTATCCTGTCAAGAACGTCCACAAGAGAGAAGCTGAACTAGAAAATGGCTGAAGTTGCATCTCTGGTTACCTCTGACAATTTTGTCCAGTTATTAATTCAAAGCTTTAATCGAACAATGCGTCTAGACAAAACTTTAATCCAGATGTTTTGATTAGAATATAATCTTCATAGAGAAAAACAAAGAAAAAATGGAACTAAAACAAAAGATCAGGAAAATGGACGAAACACAACAACAAATCCAGAACTCGACGAATGAGCAGTATTCCAGAAGAAATACTATTGGTTTTTTTGGGCGCTAAAGAAAGCCAAGGAGAAAACAAAACACAACAGAAATTAGCAAATAAAAAATTGTCAATCATTTTGGAAGACCGTCTCCGTGTCGGTAGAACTCGCCCTGATTCTAGTCCTTGTTGCATTATGAAGTTTACGTCTTACCAACACAAGCAGAAAGTCATTGAATGCAGATGCAACTTTAAATCTACCGGCATTATTATCAAGGAAGACCTAACACCTACAACAACACTTTAACACCAAACTCAGAAGCATGAAAAGGTCACAAATTGTTGGACCTTCGAGTAAAATTTAGTAAAAATTCAATAAAGTTTCTTTAAAATACCTTAACAACTTATTAAGAATGTGAGGATCAGGGTGCCAACCTTCCATAGTAGACTGGCTACATCAGTCTAAACAGCTTTACTTGAATATCCCCTCAATGGAATATGATTTTTAAATGTTTTCTTTATCATTTTGCTCTTAAAGTCTTCTTTCATGTAAGATTAACTTGCTTGACCCCTGAACTAAACCTTTAGTTATTATCATTGTTATTTTAGCTATGAGTAATGTTGTGTTCTTTGATCAGTCAGGGAGATCTCCAAAAAGTTGGAGATTGAATATTTCCAAGAAGTTGGAGATAGAAAAGGTATGGAGGTCGCCATTACGCAATATTACCCACAATACCCCTGTGCTTTCTCACATTGACTTGGTTCATAGGTCAAATTAAAACAGTTGGGAAATTTGTTCGAGGCTTCGGTACTACGTGGGATATGTTTATTCGATTACTTTGGGGCTAAATAAAGTAAGGTTACATTAAAAAAGTGTGTTTCTTGAAAACATTTCATTATTTAGATTTCGAGAAATTAGGCGTGGAAAATCCTAACCTTCACCTGAAATCATCACTTACTTGCGCTTTAGTAGCTAAAATGAAGGAGAACTCTTACTAGGCCTCTGGGTATACTTACATGAAGAATAAGGGGAATTTGCGTTGATTATGAGTTCAAGTAGTTGAAACACAAAACAGTCATCTCCAACTTTTTTGAGATCTCCCGAGCTGTTGATTGGTAATATTTTCACAAATTTCATGAATATTGAATTGAAAAATAGATTACTTAAAGATAATCTAAGTGACCATCTTCCAGTTTTATTTGTCAGGAAAAAAGATGATGCATCTGTACAATTATTTAAACAAAATTAAGCAAGACAAGATGGGATCTGGATTTGCTAAACTGTACAATGAATGTTGTCCTGTTAGGAAGATAGCCACTACAAATAGGAAAAGAGATAAGCCATGGATGACAAAAGGGTTGAAAAATGCTTGTAAAAAATGCTTTATGTGAATTTTTCAAAAAGAACATTGGAATGTGAACAAAGGTATACAAAATATAAAACCAAATTGACTTCTGTTTTGAGTTTCTGCAAAAAGGATTATTTTACACAAAACTTTTGGAAAGCCATAAAACATAATATTAAAGAAACACGGAAGGTGTTAAATGTTATTATGAATAAAAAGTACAAGATCAATAGTTTTTATAGGATGGTAAACAGTTTTAATCAGCTCTTTACTAATGTTGGAGCTGACTGTCTAATATTGGAGCTGATTTAGCTGCAACTATACCAGTACAAATCAGCTCAATATATGATTATTTGGATGAAATGAATACACATTCCATGTTTTAGCAGATACTACATAAATTTCAATTCTAGATATTGTTAAAAATTTAAATGGTAAAATCTTCTGTTGATTGTAATAATATAAACATGTAAAAAGTGTTATCTCTTATGATACAACCTTTCACTTGTATTACTAATAAATTCAAGTCTGGTGAAAAAATGAATGTGGTCAATAATTATAGGCCAGGGTCATTGTTGTCACAATTCTCAAAAATACTCGAAAAGTTGTTTGAAAAAAGACTATATAGTTTTATTTGCAAATGTATTCTCCTTATCGAGAGTCAGTGGGTTTTAGTTCTGGTCGTTCTACTTTTATGAAGTCATTATAATTAATTGAAGAAATCCCCACGTCATTCATGTCATTGGACAAAATCAACCATTTGAGTCTTTACTGATTTAAAAAAGCATCTGACATTATAGGCCATCAATTATTAATCAAAAACTAGAGCATTATGGTTTCCGGGGGATAGTTCATCATTAGCTGACTAGTTATTTGACCAATAGAATGCAATAATTCCATATTACAAATTTGAATTTAGATTTTTGTAGCGTAGCTTGCGTAGTACCACAAAGGTCTGTCCTTGGGCCAAAGTTATTCATCCTATATATTAATGATATTTGTGATGTCTGCAAATTGTTAAAATTTGTACTCTTTGCAGATGACCCAAGCATTTTTCTTTTCACGAGGATGTATTATACACTATAGAGTCTTAGATCTTTATATAAATTCAATACATGGTTTGCAATTAATAAATTATCTCTCAATGTTACCAAAACTAATAGTGTGTTATTTACAACCACCGTATTAATTCTGATTTGAAGATTACTATAAATGAACTTAATATTAAAAGAGTATTTAATGTGACAAAGTTTCTTGTTTGTATATATTGAACATCGTCTAAACTGGAAAGAGCACATTGTTAATTTATCAAGTGAACTTTCTAAAAGTATTGCAATAATTCGTAAAGCCAGCCAAGTTTTAGATAGCGATGCACTATATGCTTTATATTGTGCAATTTTCCTTCCTTATCTAAATCATTGTGCTGAAGCATGGGGATATACTCATAAATCTAATATAACTCCATTGTTCTTAAAACAAAAGAAGGTTATCCATACTAACAAAACTTTTTTTACAAATCAAAAACATTAAGTTCATCACAAATTATACAAATAGAGTCAGGCACTTAGGCTTTTACATTTTTCATACTATCATCAAAGTAGGTACCACTTTTTAAAGTGGTACCTCCTTGCTATCATCAAGTGAGTCCAGTGTTTGACTCCTGAGGTGGAGATGCACAATTGTTTTTGTTTTTTTCTCATTTGTCCTTACATACTATTCTTGTTTGATTTTTTTTTTAATTCTTGTGTTATACACTTCATTGGATGCCAATGAGAAAAAAGTGTTGTACGTTCTCTCGTAATGACATCTAATAAGCCTTAAGCATGAATACTCATCTCAGGTGTATCAAGATTAAGTTTTGAATAAGTGTGTAATATCCCAATCTTCAATATCATTTCTTCTTTCTTTTTTTATTTCTAATTACCTTTTTTTTTGTTCTAAAAGGTTTTCTTATGGTATCTATATGTTTTTATATCTATATGTATATCTACACATTTATGTTTGTTCTTATCTCAAATTTTTCCATTTAACGTTGAAAATAATGTCGGGGGAAAACATTTCATAGGTATTACACTTCAGTTGTATCCATTTCTATATAATAATTTACAGATTAGATACGATAAAGATTTAAGAATGTATTTTGTTACTTTGAAAATGAATTTGTGTGTTACACACGTATTATCATTTGCTACAAATAAATTGTCATATTCCCCCATAACTATATAGCTGCGCCACTGTCACTAATTAAATTCGTGGTTGTAATTTGCACTGGACGGTTTGCAAGTCATGGGGTAAAAGGCCCTATTTGAAAGAGTTATTGTTAATTATGATTAATCAGCTATATCTGTATATCAGGAACTTTCAGTAATTTGAACACGCATATATAGTTGGAACATGTTTGATGCCCAGTGTAGAAACCCCATATTCCTAATGAAGGTGAATATATCTTTTGAGTCAATAAAGAGTTGATTGAGCAAGAAAAAGGGCTGCCCACCAAAAATTTTAGGAGAAGAAGTCAGAAGTTTTGAGGCCTACGTAAGAAATTTAAAAAAAAAAAAACGCCAATATTTGAGGAAAAACGTCGGAAATTTGCTTAATCTAAATAAGCCTAACTTAAAAATTCGGTTTTAGGAAATTGTATGATAATTTCTCCCATGGTGGCGGGTATATAACTGAACTCTATATTAAAGATCGATTGCTTTCATCCGGATTTCCAAAGCAATTCAACATACTGAATTTCTGTGCACATTATCCAACTTCTTGGAAATGTCTGGTTAAGGGGAGCATCTAGAATGTTCAAAATGTATTTTTGCCGACTTATTCATGCACATCTGTAATAATGATAATAATAATAATACATAAACTTATATAGCGCTAATTTTGTCAAAACATTCAAAAGCGCTTTACATACAAGGAAATTGAATACGAAAACAAAAATAAGAATACAGAAATGACAACATAAATAGAAATACAATGGATCAAGCTGCCCATTAGAATAATGTCTTTATAAACGACAACAGTTTAAGCTTAGTTTTGAAGGAGGTCAGGGATACATTATCAATACATTTGAGTTCAGTTGGGAGTGAATTTCACAACCAAGGACCTTTATAAGCCAAGGCCCTTTCGCCAAGAGTGTTATGCTTAATACGGGAAACAAATAGGGACTTGAAACGAAAGTCATAGCGGGATAGGAATAAATGAGAGGAGAATTCGCCTGACCGTCAATATTTCCTCAGTACTCAAATAACTTTTGTTGCATTTGCAAGTACCGTTGTAGTACACTTATTATACCTTCATAAGCTTCACACTACAAAAATTGCGGATTTTAGTACCGTTGTAGCGTACGTGGAAGTAGCCTGTAGTGCTGCTATGCAAGCGATCAGGAAGCAGGAAGTTAAAAAAAAAAAAAAATTAGGTCAACTCTTCAAGTTTAATGATAATTGATATGAAGATACTGTATCACGATCCGTGGAGAGATATTGAACTAGAATTTGAAGACATTTTCCAAAAAAGAGTAATGCGTCAATAAACGTGGATAAAGTAAACTCATGATAAGTGCACAAAAGTTATTCCGCGATATTCAACCGAAACTGCAGAAGGAAGAACACTTGGAACTGGAACGTGGAAGTGCAGGCTTTAACTTGTGACGGTTCACGAAACACACCGACACAGCAGACTGATAGTGATAGTGATACTATTAGAGATCATACACAGTACCACTACCAACTGACCAGTATACCACTGCCAGTATTAGGTAGGCATATTTAAAAACTAAAATTTTGTTTGAAGTTTGAACACTTGTTTTATTTATATTCATTTTTTTGACAAATTGTGGGTACAATTTGGTTAGGCAAACAGGTCGTCATTACTCATAACATTATTATTGCATGTAGCCTTTAAATTGTAGGTCTAATGGAATTATGTCAAAGTCATTTTGCCTAAGAGTTGGGCCTAACTTAACACGGTACTGTGTGTTCAATGAAAACAAATTGAATTAGATTGCGTGGAAAATGTATTTAGGGCCCTAGTTTTTGTTTAGTTTCTGGTGGAACAAAGTTTTTCAAAAGATAATTGTAAATTGTACAGTGCATCCCTCCATATCTCACTCTCAAAATCCTATCCACAGACCCGGGTCCTAGCTTGATTTAAAAAAGGGCAGGGTGCTAGACTTGTTGAAGGGCATAATAATGCGCACGCGAAGCGCTGTGTCTCTTCCGCGTAGAGTCCAGGGGGCCCCTTAAAGCTTAAGCCCCTGGTGAAGAAGCTTTGGGATTTTAGCTATAATCATTCAATGAAACTATTCTGATTGATAAGAACCAGTCATTAGCCAAACAGGAAAATTGCTTACTGTGTTATGTAACCATGTAAGGTATTTCATTTAGGAAATTTATTAAGATTATTAAATTAAAATAAAAATCTTATCTTAAGGGTTTTTTAAGCCACAAATTCGCAGGAAAAAATGTGATAAAATACAAAAAGACTTTGATGACTCTGAGAATATGACATCACAACTAGTCTGATGTCAGTCGTTTCTATACAAATGATACCAAACTTTAAACTTAGATATCTCCTTAACAGAATAAGATTGTTGAATGCTTTTTCCACTTTTTTTTTGTTTCTTTTGAAGTCCTCTTTCATATGAGGTAGACTTGTTTTGACCACTGAACTTATCCTTTAAGCCTCATAAACATAATTTGTTACACAAATAGCCAGGTTCAACCTTTATGTGGTACTTAACTTAGGAATAAACTTTAAAGAACTATTGTCACATGCAGTATTTAACAGGATTTTTGAAGTACATAAAGCAGAAAAAACAGAACCTTTACATTAAAAAAAGAAACCCCCTTCCCCAGATTAGAATTCAGCAAATAGAGGCTACGTCGTGCCTGACTATAACATAACTGATACACTACATTTGTGACAGTTCAATGTCCAAACAATTATTGTTACAGTATTTGTTACATGTAGCATCAATATAGGCAACAGCTTTGTAGAGTTTCTTTGTGGAACGCCTTAGATTCATTTGTTAAGGAAACCATAGTTTAAATACTAGAAATAAAATTAACAAATTTTCTGACCAATTCCCATACCTCTCAGAACAACAAAATGCTTCAGCTAGAGCCATCATTTCTATTTAAAAACATGCAGGAAAGGATGTCATGCTTTGTAGCTCTTTATAATTTATGTCACGTTTTCAAGCTGATGAAAAATTGTTTTTGTATTGTAAGGGTCAAGGACATTTTTGTGTACACATGAAATTATGAAAACATGCTGTTAAAGTTTTGTGTCATATTATTTTGCAATTAAAAACTTTCATCAAATTTATAAAGAAATCATTACATCATGATCCTTACAGTATGTCCTTGTTGGGGAAATTATGTCATCATGCGCAAGATTTTGATACAGAGTTGCACAAAATGACAGTCGTCATGTATTGATTACAAACATTTAACTTGAGATTGGAATAAGATTTTGACTTGCTGATTTTGGTAGTTAGTGTGGATCTTTTATCCTAGATTTATCATATGAAAAAATAATTGTATTAGACTATTGTCCCCTTTAATGACAAAGATAGAGTAAATTTGAAAATGTCAAAAACATACTAATTTGCAACTGATTTCAGCCAATGGATTTTACTAGGATTTACCAAGACAGCCTCATTCACTCATTTCTGGGCATTTGCAGCTAGAGACGTTCCAGCTCATATCATACCCTTTAAGGCCCTTATTGGTCCTGTATTTCTTTTGAACTCTTAGAGAGATCCACAACAAAATCAGGTAGAGCCTTCCAATTATCAACAACTCTCGGGCTGAATGATTCCGTACGTACTGGTATGGCCAAACGGATGTGCTGTGTAGATTTTAAATTGGTGTCCTCATTAGTAAAGGCACTGCTTAAAAATTTAGCCTGCAAATTAACCACATTATTGTACAAGATTAAATTTGCATTGTAACATTGGGGTATAAACAGATCTATGCTCATAGTTCATTTCACCTTTTCCCAGCAGCAAAGAAAAGATTGCCAGCATTGATTACGGTTACTACTTATATTACAAAGGACTGCCATTATATTCAGATGTGTTTTATTAAAAAATACCATGTAACACCAGTGGGAGTAGTTGTTATCTTGAAGGAGCCTTGAAAAGGTGAAACTGTATACAGTTTTGTGGTGTGGGAAACAAAGACATATATAACTTTTACTCTGACCAGCCCTGCGCCATTTGAGGGCTTGTTGAGATGTTCCTGGCTTAAGCATAGCCATAGGTTCTGGTGAATACTAGGATGTAATTTGAAAAATGAGCAAAAATCAACTTGATTAATACCTTTCAGAAACTTGAACCTAAATCGTATCACCCCTTAAGCTCCTATTCTCCAAAGATGGCAGATTGATTATTCTGAGGTGTTCAGGATAACTTAGAATGCAGTCCTCAAATCAACATTATTGCTCTCCTAATTTAAACACCTTCCAATAAATTAATATCCCTTCTCAAATAAGGATTCCATTGCTAAACACAATACTCCAAATAATGATGAACTAAGTATTTGTTTATTAATACAAATTTAACACATACTATACTTAAAAGTAGGGGCCTTTAAAATTTAGGGCAATTAATATTTCAATATCATAATAAAATTCATACACTATTATTTCAATATACTTTCTACAATCTCAACACTTTCTCATCCACAATCTAAGAAATTTAGTCTGGTGGGCACAGAACATAAACCTAATAAGCACTAGCAGGCTTCTTAAAAACTATTTTAATGTTTCAGGAACTTAAAAGGTGTCCTTTGATGCTTTGGCTTACAAGAAAAATTACAGAAAGGTTTGAAATTCTGGTACCCCACTCTAAGGAATTATGTTCCAACAACGCTGTTTATAATTCTGTTGCCAAGATTACTAGCTATATGTACAAGTTTTTCAGTTTTTGGTTACCATGCAAAAGCATCAAGAACCTATGCGGTCATAATGGCATGGGTGTGTGTATGTGTATATGTGGGTGTATGTATGTGTGTTTGTGACGGCCAGTTCATTAACGCGGTATCTCAAGAACGATACACTGGATTCATGTCATATGTGGTACACAACTAGCCCATGATCCGTAGATGTGACCCTATTAATTTGTATAGCTAAATCTTGCATATTAATGAGTAGGCGGGGCTTAATATAAAACTCTTGAAATGCTCATATTTAAAAACCGCATTTCTGTTTTGTTTCATATTTGGGATAGATATTATGTTGGCTGGTGTGTACATGTTCATGACGTAAAAACGTTGAACTGCATTAATATGCATAGTGGGCGGGCCTAATATGATTTTGCTATAAAGAGTTTGTAAACATAGTATTTCAAGAACAGTAAACTGGATTTATGTTATATTTGGTACACAGATAGCCGGTGGTCTGTAGATGTGCCCTGTTGTTTTTGATGGTGATGTCATGCATATTAATAAGTTGGAGGGGCTTAAAGTGAACATTTTGAAAAAAAGATAAATGAGCAACTGTAATAATAATTTGAATTTTAATCATTATTTTGGTTATTGTGTACATGCTTATGTTATCAGCAGATGTCATTAATATGCATGGTGGGCATGACTTAATGTGAAAGTGCTAAATGATGTAAACACCATACTGTACCCAATGAACAATACATCAGATTTATGCTATATCAGGTAAACAGATGGGTTATGGTCTGTACATATGTTCTAATCTTGTGATAGTGAATATAAATGAGTAAGTGGGGCTTACTGACAAATATTTGAAATAGGATAAATGAGCAACCGTTCTGCATCGTACTTGCTATGATAATGTTCTTGATTATTGTGAAAATTGCTAATATTGTCGACATTTTGATTGATCTGCATGGTGGGTGTGGCCTATGAATAAATATCCTCAAACAAATATTTTATGATAAACAATGACATGAAAATCAATCCATGAGTGAAGGCACTGCTTAAAAATTTGGCCTGCAAATTAACCACATCATTGCACAAGATTAAATTTGCATTGTAACATTGAGGTATACACAGATCTATGCTCATAGTTCATTTCACCTTTTCCCAGCAGCAAAGAAAAGATTGCCAGCATTGCTTACGGTTACTACTTATATTACAAAGGACTGCCATTATATTCGGATGTGTGTGACTAAAAATACCATGTACAGTAACACCAGTGGGAGTAGTTGTTATCTTGAAGGAGCCTTGGAGAGGTGAAACTGTATACAGTTTTGTAGTTTGGGAAACAAAGAAATACATAACTTTTACTCTGACCGGCCCTGCTCCATTTGAGGGCCGTTTGAGATGTTCCTGGTTTTAAGCAAAGTCATTTAAAATGCAGCTTATGAAAAAGAAGTATCGGAACCACAAAACCTTTTGGGTTTGGTTATTATCAAAGTTTGTTGCTCACGTGAAGAGCATGATCGTATGTAATATTTATGTTGATATCATTTAATAAGTACAAATGTAAACTCTCAGTTCTTTATTTTGTTAAGATGTTTATTTTGTTATGGCCAGGGCCAGAGAACTACAACACCTTACCCCTCCCCCTTTTCAATGTTGAATTTCTTTCTTTCTTAACGTCATTTCCAGGAAAAACAGTAACAACGGTCAACATTGATTGGGGAGGGGGAGGGGGAGGACAATTAATATTATGAGGTAAGGGAGGGAGATACTGGCGGCGTCAATAAAATAATAAAATTGTCCCTAAATGATAAAATATCAATTACAATTAAAAGAGTAGAGATTGAAGAAGCAACAGAAAAAATTTCCAGCATTTCTGGTTTCTAAATGTGGAATAATTTACAATAGAAAAGTAGCCTCATGAAAACATCACATATTTTCACCAAGTGTTTCAAGGAGTTCTGTCCAAGATTGTAGTTTCATTAAATAAATAATTGAATTTAATTACTCATTTATAAAAGAAGCATAATAAAAAAAAAAAAACCATTTAACTTTACACGTAATCTATAAGACCCTGTGAGAACACCCTACAAATCTATTGTTTCTCTCTTTCCATAAACATATGTTCTTTTTTCATAAAGGAATTAAGTTTTGGTGTAAGTTTTTCTCAAATTTTTAAAAATTAATTCCTTCTAATTTCACGAATTCTTTATTGGTATTTTCTTACAAAGAATAAATCATGTGCAATTCAATCAAATTAAAACTTACAATGAAATCTGAATTCAACTTTAGTCAGCAAAATCATATATTTAACCACCTGATTTCTTTGTTATTGTGACTGAAGAAAAAAGCTCTTGCGTGCAACTCAAACTTGACTCAAGTTCTTTTTCATTAAGCCTCATTAATATTTGTATTTTTTTATGTTAGAAATTGATTTAATAAAGTCCTAATTAAAGGAAAAACAGCTTGCTAGGCTATTTGATCAGACTTCAGTTATTACCTATCTGTTGGAGAATTGGCCCCTTTTAAGATTTCTATCCTAATTCAAAAGGGATGCAGCAAACTATGACCAAAGTTCTTAACCATAGCAGGAATACATTTTTTTTTATCATTTCAGGGACTAGGAAGTTCATACACATGCAAACAGTTACCTTTTGCCTACTTTTTGCAGCTTATAATACTGCCTGTTTTAAAAATTTGTTTGGGCGACTTTCTTTTTATCATTTGACAGTTTCAACTTCTTTCTAAAAGTAAAATGCAAATATCAAGTTATTGTTATAGCCTCATTCCTCTCATACAGTACTTCCATTGCTAAATTTGGCCAAAATGTATAAGAAATAATAATTTAAGAATGAAGAAACCTCTAAAACTGAATAGGAAAAGAAATTCAGGTAATCTTGATGGATGCATTCGGGGAAACTGGGAAATAAAATGTATCAAAACACATTTGGTCCTCCTTCCCCACCCCTTCTCTCTCTCTACATTATTTTTCCACCCATACACCCTTCTCTCTCGATCCCAGCTATCTGGCTTTAGTTCTCTGTTTACTCTCCTTCCTACCTCTGGAATGATCTAACCTCTCAAGCACAAATTGACCTTGCTGTTTTGGTACCAATAAACTCTCGTCAAACAAACAAACAAAACAGTAATAACTTCATTTACCAAAATTAAATGAACATCAGCCAAAATTTCACAAAAATAGATTTGTTATCTTATTTGGGCAAAACGTACTCTTACATGTACTTCCCCATAAACTGTTGTCCATTATCTTGCACACCTATTTACACAACAATCTACTAAACAGTACATGTACAGTAAGCGAATCGCTGTGTAAATACTTGCCTTTTTATACACTGTTAGAAAATCATATTTGAACAAATCTTATGGAGGAAGTTGAATCGTGTTTGAATTAATACTTACAAAACATGCTCATAATCTATGCATGACTGCATAGTATGGAGGAAGTACATGTAGCACAGGTGATTTATACTGCAGGATTGTTTGTACAATTTCAGTTACAAATACTGTAGCAGTTGTTGACTTTATTGTTTTGCATTATTTAATTTGATCAGCAATGATATCCATATTTATGATACAATAACCAGATAACATCGCTTGGCATTCCTGGATGGAATTTGAGGTGCATTTGAGGGAATCCAACACTACATGATTTACTAACAAAAGAAAAACAAAGAAATACCCTTTCGACCATTTTACCATTTTGTTTAAAGATCGTAGTTAATTGTATGCCTTAAAATATGCATAATACATCATACATGATGTGAAAGAACATTACATTTTAAGGGAACAGTGTTTTAAGAATTAGTGGTTTGATAATTCTATCTTGTATAATAACAATAGTAGCTCAACATACAGTACTCATATTAACATACTACTGAAATTTAGTGGCATGTGTATTAGGGTCATACAGTATGTTGATCAACAATTACAGCTATAATGATGGGAATTTTCAGTTGTGACTGTACAATATGGAAACAAATTGTTGTCGCACATTTTCCTCCTTGTACCCCATTTCAATGTTGCTTGAAACGAAAGTGTCCTGCAATGATCCTCTTCAGCTTCTATTTTGGGACGACGAACGATAGTAAAAAAGGAAAATGTGCGATAACATTTTCAGATTATCAAAATAAAAATCTGAAATAGAAAATCTGGAAATTGGAACACTTCAGACTTTGAAAAAGCTGGACCTCCAGATTTTTGAAAAGCAGGTGCTGCAGATTTTCCAAAAGCAGGCCGCTCCAGATTTAAAAACTCTGAATTTTGAAACATTTCAGACTTATATTTTCTAAATTTAATTCAGATTTAATTCTTGAGATATATTTCAGATCTAATTCTTCAGATTTGTTTCAAATTTTCTCCAGATTTGATTCTCCAGATTTGCTTTCAGGTTTTCTCAAGATTTGTTTTCAGGCTTTCTTCAGATTTGTTTTCAGCTTTTCTCAAGATTTGTTTTCAGGTTTTCTCCAGATTTCTTTTCAGGCTTTCTCAAGATTTGTTTTCAAATTTTCTCCCGGTTTGTTTTCAGGTTTTCTCAAAAATTGTTTTCAGGTTTTCTTCAGATTTGTTCTCAGGTTTTCTCAAGATCTGTTTTCAGGTTTTCTCCAAATTAAATTTTATTCATCTCTAGATTTGTTTCAGATTTTCAAAAAAATTTAGGCCCGGGGATGCATGGGTATAAGCACAAAGTGACACTAGCAGGCCTCCAATTTTATGTAGGAAATTAAGGAGTTGTATACAATTTGTATACAATTTGGAAAATGGAATAAAAAGAAAAAAAATTCTTACAGGTTGTCATGGAATCTTACAGGGGCCATTTTATGTCAAATCACCCAAAAGAATTGATAATAAATATACCAGCATCTCAGAATTTGTTCAAAATTAGTATATGTAATTTGTATTACTGAAAAAAGTGAAATATACATTTTTAGCAAAATCTAACCTACGGATCAAAAGTTACGGACCATCGAATATTGCGGAAAATCATAAAAATAGGCCAGGCCCACAAACTTTAGAGATACTGTAGCCATAACTCAAAAAGTGGAGGTCCAATTTTGATGGGAAAGGTGTCATCTTAAAGATAATGAAATAGAGATTACGGATTTGTTGTAAAATTACAAATAGGCGTAATAACAATAATAATAAAAATAATAATAATAATAATAATAATAATAATAATAATAATAATAATAATAATAATAATAATAATAATAATAATAATAATAATAATAATAATAATAATAATAATAATAATAATAATAATAATAATAATAATAATAATAATAATAATAATAATAATAATAATAATAATAATAATAATAATAATAATAATAATAATAATAATAATAATAATAATAATAATAGTAATAATAACAATAATAATGATAATAATAATAATAATAATAATAATAATAATAATAATAATACTACTACTACTAATAATAATAATAATAATAATAATAATAATAATAATAATAATAATAATAATAATAATAATAATAATAATAATAATAATAATAATAATAATAATAATAATAATAATAATAATAATAATAATAATAATAATAATAATAATAATAATAATAATAATAATAATAATAATAATAATAATAATAATAATAATAATAATAATAATAATAATAATAATAATAATAATAATAATAATAATAATAATAATAATAATAATAATAATAATAATAATAATAATAATAATAATAATAATAATAATAATAATAATAATAATAATAATAATAATAATAATAATAATAATAATAATAATAATAATAATAATAATAATAATAATAATAATAATAATAATAATAATAATAATAATAATAATAATAATAATAATAATAAACAAATAATAATACAAATAATAATAATAATAATAATAATAATAATAATAATAATAATAATAATAATAATAATAATAATAATAATAATAATAATAATAATAATAATAATGATAATAATAATAAGAATACAAATAATAATAATAATAATAATAATGATAATGATAATAATAATAATAATAATAATAATAATAATAATAATAATAATAATAATAATAATAATAATAATAATAATAATAATAATAATAATGATAATAATAATAATACATATATTTACATAGCGCTAATTTTGTAAAAACATTCAAAAGCGCTTTACATACAAGGAAATTAGATACGAAAGCAAAAATAAGAATACAGAAATGACAACATAAATAGAAATACAATGGATCAAGCTGCCCATTAGATTAATGTCTTTATAAACAAAAAAGTTTTAAGCTTAGTTTTGAAGGAGGTCAGGGATACATTATCAATACATTTGAGTTCAGTTGGGAGTAAATTCCACAACCAAGGACCTTTAAAGGCAAAGACCTTTTCGCCAAGAGCTTTATGCTTAATACGGGGAAGAAATAGGGACTTGAAACGAAAGTCATAGCGGGATCGTTTTTCAACTACCATTTTACATAAATATTTTGGAACAAGGCCTTTAATGCACTTGAAAACTTTATAATCAATTCTTTGTTTGACTGGTAACCAGTGAAGGGACTTTAAAACAGCATTAATGTGAGCAAATTTGATTGTCTAAAAATCAACCGAGCAGCGCCATTAAGTATTCTTTGAATTCTGTAAAGTTGATAATCAGGTAGTCCAACAAGAAGTGAGTCACAATAATCAATGTGAATCAATAAATAAATGATCGATCTTTTGACCTTTACTTTGACCTTGGAAATGACCTTTTCAAACCATTTTGTTTTTAAAATTTCAAAATTTCATTATTCTTTGATATCTTACCTATAGCTGGTAAGAAAAGTTAGGTTGTATTTTTGCTTTGAATCTTTCTGACAGGGCCTTGAAAATAGTCATTTCAGCAATCATATGCAATTGTAATGCAAACTATACACTGGGTTACATTGAACTGTATAGACCACACTTGAAATGGTAACCATATAGGTTATTAGTGTTAGGCTGCATAGGAAAAACTTCAAATTTTGTAAATTTATTATTATTATTTAAAAACTTGCACATCCCTGGTTATAAAATGCTTGAAACTGGCAAAATAAATTCGTTAACAATCCACACCTTGCAAAAAATATCTAAAAAGTTTCCTCCTCAGGTGCAAAATCAGGAAAAATTTGAGACTTTTTTTGAGGCCCTACAAGTAAAATTCCAGTCTATTTTAATTACCAAAATCAAGTTATATCAAGTTATTAACATTTGATAATGAACAAATCTGAAATTTGTGATAAGATTACCCTTTCAAAAGTATCATGATTGTTAGTTTGTGATTTATCAATTAATTATGTCAATGAAATTGATAGACGCTGCAATCAAACGGCTCTGAAAATTGCTTCAAATTTTCCCAGATTTTTTTACCAAGAGAAAGAGTTTTTGATTTTTTGTGCAGGGAATGAATGCTACATTCCATTTATTGGCGCCCAACGTGGTCAGTGGTCAGCAGTGATACTTTTGCTGCTGTTAGATCTATGTCGATTAACCTGCAATTCCATATAGTAATCTTGTTAATGTTGCTTGTGTTTGCCTACTTAGGTCCTTTACTGTGCTTGTATTAACATTTTTATTTGTGAATTTTGCTAAGGCCTACCCTGTTGTTTTTATGGCATTGGACCATACATGTAAGTCAATTGTTTTAGTCTCTGAATTAGTAGACTCAGTTACAGAGACTGAGTTAAGGGAATTTACTTAAGGCAGTGGGAGAGGTTTTGACAATTAAGTTTGGAATCGATAGCATAACCGATAGCTGTACCTGTTCTGCAAAAGTTTATTTCAAAGATGAGGGTGCAGCCCAAAAGGCTGTAAATCGACGGAACCGAGCTAGTGGTAAATCTATTTCGTTAAAAGTCTGTCCACTTATTAAACCCTCTTCAAGTCCTACTCCAGATATGACAGTGATGCACTCACTAATTCAGCCTCCCCCCCCCCCCCGAGTGTCACTATTTGCAGGGTCTACACCTCCTAAACCAGGAGAGGTGACTTTCGAGATGTGGCTATATGAGGTGAGATTCCTCATCAATGATTAAATTTGTGCTAAGCCCCAACTTGCATCAGCCGTACACAGGTCATTCAACAGTTCTCTACAAGTAAGCAAAGGCCTTCAGAGACAATTTCTGAGTTCGGAAGAAGGCTGGATTTTGAAATTCATAGGGTGTATGTGAGGAATGGCATATCGGAAGATCTGCTAAATGTGATGTTAAGGTCTGTGTTTTGGCGGGAGATAAGCCAGGAAAAGTTATGGGATACCACTCGCCTTAAATACGAGCATTCTGACAGTTTCGATAAACTGATTTAAATTGTTAGGGTGGCCAAACCGGAGCTTCTGGATTCTGCCAGCTTTCATGGCATAAATGTTTGCTCTTATTGTAGTACAGCTCAAATAGCTGCTGCCCAAGCAGACAAGAGAGCTGGCGTGACCCCTCACATATCTGTAAATGATAACGAGATCCTGCATCGCATTGAGAGTGCAGTGTCTTAGTTGGCCAGTGGGGTGAGAGAGCTGAAAAGCAAGTCTCACAACCACAGACCCAATGGTGTTCAACCAACTGGTAGGATTAATGGCCAGCGTAGGGCCGCGCTTTAACCCCATTGTTATAGAGGCTGGGAGTTCTTGCTTGAATACGATAGGAGACAGAGACCTCCTAGGACTGGGTCCATAGAGCAGTTAAACTCTTAAGATCCACTGCTGAGAGGCAAGCAGTAGGCCACAATGTTTGTAGGGAATCAGGTTGCTCCATGGGTGTGGATGGTGTATTGAATAAGCTAATATGGGTAGCCAAGAGTGTGTGGTTGCAGTTGAAGGGATGACTTGTAAAACTCTTGTCGATACAGGGTCACAGGTCACCACACTTGCTTCCAGATTTTTTACTAGGTACCTCAGTATTATTCAAATTTTCTCTATTAATGATTTCCTACAAGTGAAAGGGGCTGTGGAGAAGCTGTGCCTTTCGTATGTTATATTGAAGTAGACTTTTCTTTTGGTAAAGGTGTGTTTCCATATGTTTCAGAATTCCCTGTTTTAGCTTAATTGTGTATGACACTGATTATAATGCTTTTGTGCCAGTGACATTAGGTACTAATGTAATCAGGTGTTGTAAGGATAGATGTGTTTGGAAATATGGTCCGAACTATATACAGTTGATACTGACTGGAGGTTAGCACTTCAGTATCTACAGGTACAGGATCGTATGGGAAGGTGATGGTGAGTTTGGTCCTGTAAAGTGTAAAGCAGGGGTAGTTATTTAAGCTGGTGAAACTGTCCATTTTAGGTAAAGTCAAGTCAATTCCCTATAGTTATACATTCCGTGCTGTGGTAGAGGATTCTGTGTGATGGATCCCCTGTATTGTCAGTTGTTCCTGTGTTAGTTTAGTTGAAAGGAAATGGAAGTACAATAAAAGTTCCTATTGAAGTTTGTAATGATTCAAATAAGCCTGTAAAGCTTAAGCCTTTTTCTGTTGTAGCAAAATTAGGTGTCGCTTCTTATGTTGATTCTTTGTATGTAAATAATTTTCAAAATACTTCTTGCAGTGATAAGGTTTTTGCTCATTCTGTTCTGTCACAACTTGATTTCTCCAACTCTTCCTTAAGTTCATCTGCTATTGAGCGTGTAAAAGCGAGGTTGAGGACCAGGTTAGGTGCTTTTTCTCTAGATGACAGTAACTGTGGTCATACGCAAACTGTGCAGCTTGAAATCAACCTTATTGATGACCAGTCTCTCAAGCAAAGGTTTACGTCTATTCCACCTGCAGCCTATAATGAGGTAGAGATCATGTCTCAGCAATGTTGAGGAATGGAATAATTAAGGAATCTCATAGTCCTTGGTCGAGCCCTGTAGTTTTGGTGCAAAAAAAGAGAGAAGTCTTTACGCTTGTGGGTAGACTATCGCAAATTGAATGCTCGAACTGGAGGGACGCTTACCCCCTTTCTCGTATTGAAGAGACACTCAACCTTCTTAATGGCACATGTTGGTTTTCTAGCCTTGGTTTAAGATCAGGTTTTCAACAAATTGAGGTCAAGGAGGGTGATAAGTCTAAAACAGCTTTTGCCTTGCCATCTCCCTTGGGATTGTATGATTGAAGACCACATTGATTGTCTTGATGCTGTTCTATGCAGGTTAGAGGAGCATGGCTTGAAGTTGAGGCCATCCAAGTGCAACTTGCTGTGTGATGGCATCAACTATCTTGGTCGTGCTATTTCTAGTGAGGGTGTGTCTGTCCACCCAGATAAAACTAAACCGCTAAAGATTTGGCCTGTACCAAGGAATGTTAAAGATTTGCGTACATTCCTTGGGATTACAGGTTATTATCGTCGGTTTCTTGAGGGTTATTCAACAATTGCAAGTCGATTATATGCTTTGTAAGGGGGATCTCCAAAAATGGAAGAAAAAAAGGTAATACGCCAGCTGTGGCCTCACCCCATGGGAGTGGTCACAAAGGTTGCCAACAAATTTCGAAGACCTAATTGAGAAATTAACAACTGCTCCAATCTTTGCTTTTCCTGATTTTAGTCGACATTTGAATTGCATACTCATGCAAGTGCTATTGGGTTTGGTGCTACTTTGTGCCAATCTAAAGATGGTAAAATCAGGGTAATTGCGTATGCAAGCAGAAGCTTCAGGGGTCTAGAGAAAAGAAACCCCGCCAATAAATTGGAAATTTTGTGTTTAAAATTGGCTGCAGTTTCATGATTTTTGTTATGGAAATAAGGTTTCTGTGTAGACAGACAACAACCTCTTGACTTATGTACAGTCTACTGCAAATCTAGATACTCTTGGGCATCGCTGGCTAGCAGCTTTGTCTATCTATGATTTGGATATTAAGTATCTCCCCGGTAGGAATAATGGTGACGCTGATCCTCTTTCTCGTCATCCATTAGCCACCGAGACTGTTAATGCCACTAAGGCAGATTCTGACGACCATGTTGTTATTTCTTCATGTTTCCAATCCTTATCACAGTCCCGCTAATTAGGCAGATTTGCAAATGCATGACAGTGCTATCAGTAGAGTTTTATTTCATGCAAACCGTGGTTTCATACCAGCCTCCACAGAGAGGCAGGGTGAGGACCGTGATGTTTTGTTGCTTTTGAGTGAGTGCAATCATTTGTGTGTAAGAGAACGAGTTTGGTATAGAAAAAAGGTTTCTGAAGAAGGGTCAGAAACCTTTTACTTAGTTTTACCCTTGTCACACCATAAAGAGGTATTCAACCAAATTCATAGTGAAATGGGTCACCTTGGCCTTGAAAGAATTGTAGATTGTAGGCCAGGTCACGTTTTTATTGGTTTCATTTACATAGAGATTTTTAATTGATGATTGCAAAATATGAGAGGTGCCCTTTGCAAAATGCTATTGTAATAAATGCTCAAAAAGCACCTTTGGTCAATATGCTGTCTACCAAGCCTCTTGAGTTGTTGTGTATGGACTTCCTTAGCATCGGAAGGTCAAATGAAGGTTTTTAGAATATTCTTGTTACAACAGACCATTTCACAATGTATGCTGTGGCTACCCCCACAAGGAGTCAAACGACTGAGATCACTGCAAAATTATTCTATGAAAATATTGTTGTTCATTATGGTCTTCCATTATGCCTGCCTACTGATCAGGGACGCAATTTTTAATCAAACCTCGTTCGTTATTTGTGTGACCTTCTGGGCATAACAAAGTCTCATACAACGCCACTTACCATCCTCAGGAAAACGGCCAAACAGGAAGGTTTAAACATACACTGTTGTTAATGATGGGTGCCCTGCCATTTGAAAAGAAGCGTGAGTGGAACAAGTATGTCCCTTCTCTGGTTCGTTCTTACAACTGTACCAGAAATGATGCGACAGGTATCTCCCCTTATTTTCTAATGTATAATAGACAAACCAAGAAAATGAGAAAAGACTAAGGAAAAACTAAAAAAATCAAAGGGGCGCTTCTATTTGAAAGGTGGCACTTTTATAACATTTTTTAAAGTGTGCGCAAATTCCACCAGTTCTTGCACCTTTGAGAGTAATTGAGGAGCACCAACTCATAAATAGAGGTACACCCAATATTACCAGTAAATGTCATTTTGGGTCTTGAAACTGCTAATTTTGTGTTAAAATTTGTTTATCTTTTCAGGGAGAGGATTGGCTATGCATATGCCAAAGCCAATAAAGCTGTCAGGAACAGGGCCAATGCTAACAAGCGGCGGCATGACAAAGGGCTATATTGTTTAGTTTTTGAGGTAGGGGACAAAGTGTTAGTGAGGAAAGTTGGGTTCAACACTTTAAGGGGAAACATAAGCTTGCAGATCTCTGGGATTATCGAGTTTACCTCGTCCAGAAGCAGCTTAAGCCAGATGTCCCTGCTTATGTTGTGTCTCCTGAGGATCAAAACGGCCCTCCTAAGACACTACATAAGGACATCCCAGTTTCCACTTTTCCATTACCTGTCACTCCAACCCAAAGTAGATTCAGGATTAAATCTTATTCAAGAATCAGACCCTTTGTCACCCTTTGACTCTGAAAATTTTGATTTTGAGTTGTTTGTTGGTCCTGTTAGTGATATATCAGTAAATCAAAATGAAATCTCCAGTGAACAAATTCGAGTCCCAGTTAATGATAAGACTGTAGATTCTATCTATGACCTTGATCCCCAGATACACTCAGGTGAAGGAAGGCGCAAGTCTTCAAGAACAAGGAAACCTCCACAGAGGTTTGCTTGTGACAATAGCCTTGCTGCTTCCTTGACACTGCCAGGTTGTGAAAAACAAGCCAGACTAGGTAGTAGCATGATTTTAAAAAAGGGTTTACCTTATTTCTGTGTTTAGTGTGAATTACCCATGTTTTTGTTTTGTGAACTACAGTATTGTGTTTTGAGTTTGCTTATGTTGTTATATCAATCTTCGTACTTTGTTAGTGGTATCTTGTTTATAGTCTTATACTTTTGTTCGTATTTAGATATCATGTTATGTTATTTTGTATTCTTGCATCCTGTAAGTCATGTGATCTGTGTATTGATAAGACTACAATCGTTTTTTTTTTTTTTTTTTTTGGTCAAGGCTGACCTTTCATTTGGCAGGGAAAAGTGTAACGAAGTGGCTCCCCATTTTAGTCATGTCACCTTCACTTTTTAGTTTTGCTGCCCCCAATTTCGTGTCCATTGTTTGTTTTACTTTTTGTTTATAAAGCTGCCCTCACTTTTAGTTGGCCTGCCATCAATTTGTGTAGTTAAAGGTATTTAAATGACATTCAAATTATCCATTTTACCTTGATCCCAAAGTGTCCTGTTTTGCATTAGTATGCCACTCTGAATTTGAGACCCTGACTAATTATTGTTCCTCTATCAATTTATGGTATGACAGTACCCTATTCTGAGCAATTACACCTCTTTTTCTATCTACTTCCTTTTGAAAAGAAACAACAACTTTGTTGGCAACCATTGAGATAGGATGTGTATTTGGGCGATGGGAGCTTAAGCCCGAGAAAATGATATATTTGATAATGTTTCTGTAATAATTTTTAGTTCGGTAGATCAATAGGTTACTTTAAAGACAGTTCTACTCTTATTTGGACATATTTGCAATTTTGCGTTGGAATAACCGATGTATTTCCCAGTGAAGTTAATTGTGAGTCACTTAAAAATCACGTGTGATATTTACTGCGTCGTACTTGCATATTGTAGTACCTTATGCCAGTTATACCTTTGATGAAGACTTAAATTTGTTCCTGTAAATGATAATTGATGTGTAAAACTCTTGAATTGTGATGAAGCTTTTTGTGACTGTTCAGTAAGTGTATTCACATTTTACTTCTAAGTTTATTCTTCATCAACTTCGTGGAACTTGATGTACCGCGAGATAACCTGTTGTTTGTGAAAACATCAACAACAGATTGTCCGCTGATTTTGTTCCGCTGACTTTCATCAATAAGGTACCGCACGTTCCTGTATTTTCTTATTAAATATCTAAGAGACTGTTTCTTTATCCCGATAAGTTGTTCTTGATGTAAACAAAGTGTGATCTGTCAATTATCCTTTGCACGTCGACTGGCTGACTGGACGAGTTCCACGATTGTAGCTTTTCAAGGATTATTGAACGTTGTCTTGAAATGTCCGTTCCTGAGATGTCCTAGGCATTCCAGAAGAAGGTTCCCTCAGTTTATAATCTGTGGCGATGGTATATTTAGTTACTTGATACTCATATTTTACCGTCGGTTGATTTAATTTTAACGTTAAGCCACCAGGTTTAGCATTGAGTGTATCTGGTCCACATGTAATATATGCTAGATTTTCGATATTGATTACCGAGATCATGTTTTGGTTTTGCTTGTAAACGCAGGTGTCTGTGTATTTATTAGTCCCAATTTTATCATCGCATCCACTCAGAAACTAGTAGTTTCACTATTAAAGCATTATTGTTATCCCAGGGGGTCTGAACAAAAGATTATTTAAATTTCCAATTGGTGTTAGTCAGGATCTGGACTTCTAGGCCCCTCTTCTACCCGTTAATCAATAGATACCCTCTATTTGGATTGTTAACAAGTATTAAAACATGAGTATCAAACTGAAGTATGGTGACTGATACCCTAGGGATAATTAACTATACCACTTTGTTAAATCAGAAATATCACTTGTCTCACAGTGAAACCACTGTTCAATAAAAGAACACAAAAGATGGTTCCATGAAAATTGCAGGCAAGATAAAGGAGGGTTTTCCAGATAATCCTAAAATGAGAGGATGGGAACTGAATAGGTGGGCAGGATATTTATAACAAACACTTCAGGTAAAAATAATATGTGGTAACATTTAACAAAGAAAATAAAGATAGATAGAGAAGTTGAACCTTTCCTATGTCGAAGTTTTGGTTTATCAGGAAGCCACAGATGATCATGTTAAGCATTGAAATTAAAGACAGTTATATTTACAACAAAGCGGAGTTTTAAGCCCAAAAGTATTTACTTTCTCAGAAAGAAACCAGTGAGAAGGATGAACAATGGGGCTATTTCGATTCACATAAAAAGTTAAGAGGTAAACAGATTTAAGCTAACTTTTTTGAAGAAGTTTGTAGTGAAGGTTGATGCCCTGTGATATATATAATTCTAATTATAGGACTAGCGTAATGGGCTGGAATGATTGAAATTGTGCTATCCCGCTCGTAAAATTAACCAGCCCTTGGCTACCAAGCTTATGCCTGGTAGGGAGGGATCTGGAAACATGTGGGTAGTTATAATACCATAAATCTGTATAAGGGAATAAGATCTGTAACAATTACTTTCTAAAACTGAAATGCAAATAACAATATAATGCTCCCATTTACATCTATGTAGGGTCAGAAAACTGTAATAAAGTCATTTTCACTTTTTATTTCGACTTTAGAGGATAATAGATATTAGTGCTGTCATGATATGTCCGTTGTCGAGATTTCATGATATTTTTCCCACCATATCTGATTGTGTGATATGCCATTTTCATATACTGCTTATTAAAACAAAATATTGTGAAACAGAAGTTCAGAAACATTTTAAAGCCTGAGATTTTTACAGAACATTTGTAGCATATCTGATTATTTTTTGCTTCCTTTCAGATCTTAAAACTAATTTGATCTGTATGCTGACAACACAAGCAGTTTTTGAAAATTTAAAATAATAACATCATATACTGAATTACGATATAGTGATACATGTATATCGCAATATTTTTGTCTCTAATAATCATTATCTGATTAACCCATATCCCAAATAAATTTCATATTAAAGTTGCCAAGTAACTTGGAAAGTCAAATTTGAACAAATTCTGAGATGGTGGTGTATTTTCTATTGGGTGATCTGACATGGAATGACCCACAGGTTCGTATCAATTGATTTCTTACGAATTCTTACCAGACATTCTTGCTTCTTACAAAATTGTTCTTATTTCTTATAAAGACAGGTCTAGGTAGTTTCTTACTTTGTACCGCAGCCATTTGTTATTTCTTACAGGGCTATATTGTCCTACCACGGATTATAGCATGCCGTTTCAGTACAGCCTGCCTGTAGGGCAATTGAAACCCCATATGCTTTATTAGTAATGATTATGCCTCCTCCTCTAACAAATGTAACCAACCTCCACCACTGGTCATCTGATCAAAATTGTTGATGGACATGTGAGACCAGCTGCTAAATTAGAATTCTATTTTTGAATACTGTTGTTTCAGCTACACAATCTCTTGACAATCCTGATTAATGCACAAGCTGATACTCCCCCTTAATTATCTTAAATCTATTTTAAAACAAAACAACCCTCTTCTTTATGTATATAACTTAATTGATTCAGAATATCAGTGTTATATAGCAAACTTGCAACTAATGTTCTTTTCCTCTTCCTCAAACTTGTATCTACTTTTGGAACATTCCACGTCTTTCTTCTTGGAATAATGGTAGTTTCCTGAAACAAATCTGAAAAAGAACAGAGCAGTAGAAACGAATTACATAGTGTATTAGTCTGTTAGTTGTAATCATTTACAAGTAGATTTAAATGATGAAAATGAATTTACTGATTTTTTTTAGTAACTCCAATTGCATATATTCAATTATGTGTAATATTGAAATATAAATTAAACACTTAATTCTCACTTCATAGCTGGTTCTGCAAAAACAGCTACTGTGTATTCCCTAATAAACGCCCCCTCTAATAAACGCCCCATTTTTTTTCTTTGCTTATGTACCTTATTGCAAACATCTATTTCACTGACAAACCAATCAAAATAGTAAAAACTATTGAAACCTTAGAAATTAATCTTCACATTCACTGGCATTCTTAGATTCGTATGGTAGCTTTTGAACTGAGACCTGTGATTGCTTCTTGTTTTAACAAGAATTTCTTAAAGACCAGGGCAGCGGAGTAGGTGTAGCGGGAGCTTCAGCCCCCACAATAATTTTAGTTGAGCATGTGTTATCATGTTGAAGCCCAGCCCCCCAAAACTTTAGGTGAACATATGTTATCACATTACCCGACCTAATTAGCTTCCCCATGTCACCTGAC
Organism: Chiridota heheva; assembly: GCA_020152595.1. Classification (NCBI taxonomy): domain Eukaryota; kingdom Metazoa; phylum Echinodermata; class Holothuroidea; order Apodida; family Chiridotidae; genus Chiridota; species Chiridota heheva. The sequence continues at coordinate 91,591 of JAIGNY010000569.1, read as the reverse complement.
CTCATAAGCCCCTCTCCCCCCAATATTTTGTGCACTCCGCCGCCCCTGATTATACATTAAATGTAAAGCAAATTTGATATTAATTTCCTAATTTTTGTGGTAGGAGCTAGGGGTAGAGGCATAGGAGATTGCTTGTGTATGGGTGCAAAATAGGAAGTGCCCAACAATATATCTTAAAGTACTTAAAAAATTGGATACTCGAAATAATTGTATCTTTAGTTAATGCATTCCATATGCATAGGCCTCTCACCATACCGTAATTAAGACTTTCTTTTTTTCTTAACTACCTTAACCCTTCTATGAAACAAGGATATTTGTTTGCAAATAGTACCTACCTTGGCAAAAATCAATTTCCTAATACTAAATTTCCTAAGTCATCCAGATGTTACATGTTTAACCCACAAGCAACCACACTATCATCTTTTCTGATGAAGTAACACAGATTCCTTTCATCACAGCCTTACTTATATAACAGATTCACACACTGCAATTCCTGAGGATGAATTTCACAATAGGCCTGCAGTACTACATACATCATATGTGACTAAATTCATCCTTACTGTACATAGCATTATTTAAGTACTGAAATCTGAAATATGCTCTAAAGACTTGTTTTTCTTACAAAATGATTTTTATGAATTGATAAATAAAGATAAATAAACTTACTTTTTACAGCAGAAAAACCAGTGGAATCTTATAGACACCATGATCTTGTTCTTGTGTGATTTGTTTGACTGACTCGGAACATTTGAGAATTGTTTTGATAGGCTTGTCTTCTCCTTGGTTAGCTGATGGGACGACCACACATGTGTGAGTGTGCATGTGCAATAAGATATCAAAACATAATTCCAGATTTGATTCTTCAGATTTATCTTAGAATAAATTCTCAAGATGTGTTTGTGTGTGTATGATACAACTAGACTGTGCATGACATTTTTCTATCAATATTAGGAGTTCTAATGAAGGAAATTAGACATTTGATTCAAAACATTAGAAGCTTTTTGAAGAAAAAATACTGTGAAATTTGTTATCATGGAGTTACTTATCATGTATGTTAAAGTTACTGGAGAAAATCTCAAATACTAAATAAACAAATCTTGAGTATGTTAACGTTTTTTAATCAGAAACAAATCTGAAATGGAAGACAATCTAGAGATAAATCTTAATTTGTTTTCTTGCTTTCAATTTGTTTCATTATCTTATATTAAGTCCACTAATTTTTTAAGCATGGAATTATTATCTTATATTAAGTCCACATTTTACATGTAAGTAGCAAGAAGATAGCTGATATAAAAAAAATTCAAAATGAGTTGATGATAGAAATGGAGTGGCATGAGGGGAAAATAGGTAAAAGGGGGAAGAGATGACATAAGGTACTGAGGGTGGGGATTGGAAGTTGGATGGGTAGTGGGATGTTATAGGAAAGGAAGTTGGTCATGTGGGAGAGAGCAAAGATGTAGGAAGCTTTCAAAAACGTGAAAGAAGGGGTCACGACCTCTTAGGTGGCACTTCCCAAGTCGCATACACGTGTCTCCCAGTCTGTAAATAGAATTAGTAGGCCTAAACTAAGAAAATAAGAGGGTCACTTAATTTTGAAAGGTGGCACTTTAATAACATTTTTAAAGTGTGCGCAAATCCCACCAGTTCTCGCACCTTTGAGAGTAATTGAGGAGCACTGAACTCATAAATAGTGGTATTTTTGTCATTTTCCTGAAAAGTGGAGGCATGTTCCCCCAGTGCCCCTGGTTCCTACACCTTTGGGAGAGATTTGTATGAGAAAGAGAGAGGGTAGTCAAAATGAAAGTACAAGGTTAACAGGAAATGACATGAGAATCGGAGATATGATATATTATGGAGGGCCAGTGGTGGCACTTTCCCTTAAAGCCTTTCAATGTGTGACATATATTATATAATGTATATGTCTTTGCCCACATGAGACAAAGCTACCCTCCCCATCCTCATCAAAATCCTAGCACCGCCACTGTCACGCTGTGGAGGGCCAGAAAGCATTGATAATTAAAGGAATATTACCAGGGACTTTGGCCATAATGAGGGAGATTGGAAAGTGGGATGGTATTTGCAAATGAGGAAAGCACCACTTAAGATTGTTTTGGACATAATACAAAGAAAATGAGCATAACGAAGAGTGTTGATATACTATAAAAGTCGGGAAGATTGAGTTTTTGCAAAAGACATACCTTTTAAAAGATAAAATTTAAACAGACTTAATTAGTCTTGTTGATTAAGAATAAATAATGAAGAATGCAAAATCAACTTGAAAAAAAGCTAAGTTAATGAAACAATCTTTTAAACTTGATGATAGCAAGTTCATCGAAAACTTTGTTATAGACTCAATGGGATAAACTTCATATAAAACATGGTTTCAAGCACATTACTTTTTCTTTGTGTATCAGAATGAAAACATGATAACTTTTTGTAAATGATAATCTTGATGAAAGCTTGTTCCTTTGATTATTTCAGTGATTAAATGTACATTTTCAACCTTGTTGTATATGTTCTATGTTTTATAGTTTCTTTTACAGTAAGATTGTAAGAAATATTCTAAGTCCTCTAAGAAATGAAAACAAACATGTCCCCATTTCACCGTATCACTTTTGCTATACCTTCATTGTGGTAAAAGTTTTGAAGTTTTTTTAAATGTATTAGATAAAATCTGATACATCTGGAAAAATTTGGAAAGAACAGAAAAAATCCTAAATTTTGTAAGAAGTGAAAGAAAAAATGTCCGTACTTCTCATATACTTTTATTGTGGTGAGAACTTTTTGAAAAGTTTTTAATCAATGCTGCACGAAAATCTGAAACAAATCTGGAGAAAATCTTAAATGAGTTAAATCTGAAACAAATCTGGAGAAAATCTGAGTTAAATCAGAAATGTCTTTAAATCAGAAAAAATCTGAAAATAATTGGAAGACAATTTAGAGATAAATTTTAATTTGTTTTCTTGCTTTCAGATTTGTTTCATATTTTCATTTCTAGAAGTTGTAGATACACTTACTGTACTGTAATTAAAGGTACAGCTAATTGAGTATAGGCATCACGCACGATATGTTAAATTATCTAATCACTGGTTAGGGAATAGTAAAAAAACAACGATCGCGCACAGCGAAATACGCTCATGGTTTGCCTCCACCTGTTTGCATCTTTTCATATCAAAAATGAACATTGAAAAATGCAAATATTTATTTCTAGCTTTCTTGGGTTAAAAGAAAATGTTGTATTTGGGTTTTTTTTGCTTTTGATTACTTAACTTGTCCAACTGACTTTCACACTGTTAATTAGCTTAGTTCGTGAAATCAATCACTCACTCAGGGTTCATCATGCCGAGGTGGCACATGAGGCATCCACAAGAATTCTCCACAGTGCACAGTCTGAAGCCTTTCTTCCAGCAGTACCCCAGCTGAGACTGCGTTCCTTCAGTTCTTTTCAGCAGACCTACAACAGGCTTCATGTGGTCTGCCTTTTCTCCTCTTGCCTTGTGGGGTCCATCAAAGTGCCACCTTTGGCAGAGCCTCAGGTTGTGTTTGCAGCACATGGCCAAACCATCTCCATCTTCTCTTTATAAGTACCAAAGAGAGTGGCTGCATCCGAGATAAGGTTAGCAGTTTTCACTGCTGATGGTAATTAGACCAAACAATCTTCCTCATGCGTCTCAGGCATTTGGTCTGGAATGAAATTGTTCTGCTGATTGTTTTGGTAAGTTTCTAACATTCTGAGCCATAATGAAGGACACAGAGGACATGATGTTTAGTTTGGTAATAATCTGATATGGGTTGATTTCCACACAGAGCAAAGTGTGGCAAAAACATGGTTGGCTTTGATCAGTCTGGTTTCGATGTCATGCCGACTTTCTCCATCAGATGTTACTTTGTTACCAAGGTAATTAAAATGTGTAACTTAATCCCGTAGGAATGCACTGGAACCAACATTCTAAGTTCCGGCCGTAAGTGGAACTTGCCGGAACTCAAAGCAATGTAATTTCGGCCCAGCATTTTCATCCATATGAAATCAATATGCATAATTGTAAACAAATATTTTCAGCTTTAAAGGTTCATAGTCATGTACAGTAGATGAAGCATCAGCTAAAATGTTTTAAAACCTATTAAAAAGCATTATAATAGCAAAAACGTTAATCACAATCAGTTAAACATTGACCATTTTATACAAGTTTTAAATCTCAATTTGTATATTTCATGCAAATTTTGTGTTGGTAATTTTGTACAGTGAAACCTTAGCATTTTCTTTTGTAAAACCTTTGATTTGTAAATGTTTATTCTGATTCTATGAAGTGATGCAGCAAATTCTGACCAAAATGTTTTGAGCCTTTGCTGTACCCTCAATCGAAATCAAAAAGAATATAATTTTCCATCATTTTTAGTGACTGAGATTTAGAATGAAATTAAAAGAATTACGTACATTTTGATCTGTTTGTCATACATCACAATTTTTGCGTAAATTAAAAACTGATTTAATATTGAGCAGCAGCCATAACTCATACGTTTTGTATTCCTGTTTTTGTCTTTTCTGTAGCTGATGCACTGCAGTTTTGGCAATTTAAATTTTGAGCATTGAATATGTACTATTGTGAAGAATATATATCATGACAAAAAAATGTATGAATTTCTGGTTTCAATGCAACTTTTACACTGGGTTTCCGGCCGTGACCCGAACTTAGAAAATAAAAATATGTATGAATTTCTGGTTCCGATGCAACTTTTACACTGGGTTTCCGGCCGGAACTTAGAAAATCAAAAGTTCCGACCGAAACCAAGTTGCGATGCATCTCTTATCCAGAGCTTGACCATTTACACTGGTATTGAGATTAAGTGTGTTAGGTGAACTTATGATGTACTTAGCTTTGGACATGTCCATCTTTAAGCCGATCTTGCTTGCGGTTTCATCCAGTGTTAAAATCTTTTTCACAAAGTCTCGGTGACGGCATGATATCAGTCCATTATCATCTGAAAAATTGAGTGTCTTCAAGGACAGATGTTAGGGTATACTGTATTTTCTGATGTTTGTCTTTGGTTGAGGTCTTCAATGCCAATATAAAAGGAAGGGGGTAGAATGCAACCTTGCTTAACGCCTGTGTTGACATTGAAGCTATCAGACAGATTGGTTTCGCAAATAACTTTGCATCTAAAATCTTCATATAATAGCTTGATGATGTTGACCATCTTTGCAAGGATGTGTACAAACGGGTGATTGTCCACAATGTGTCACGGTGTATACTATCTAATGCCTTTTTGAAGTCGACAATAATGTAGAGTTCCATTCGGCAGACTTCCAGGATTTGTCGAAGTACAAACATTTGGTCTGTGCTTTTCCCCGTCAAAGACCTACCTGCTTACTTCTGATTGCTGTTCTACTGCTGCTGTCAGTCTGTTGAGTAGTATTCGACAAAACCCTTTGCTGGTTAGGGAAAGCAGCGCAATACCCCTCCAGTCGCCACATTTCCAAAGATCGCCTTTTTTAGGTAATTTTACTATCAGAGCGGTTTTCCACTCCTAATGTAATACCTCTGTATCCCAAATTGTTTGGAAAATCTGGCACAACATTCTAGTCACTTACCTCTCATCAGCGAGTATCTCAGCACAAATTTCATCCTTTCCAGGTACTTTGTCATTTTTAAGCTTCCGCATGACCATTTTAATTGCATTGATGTTGAATGGATCAAGGTTGACATTTGAGTCTTGCGTGGGTTCAGGTATTTCAATAGTTCTTGCACATTAGGCATGAATTGAAAACTTACTTCCGGTGACACACTTACCACATATTAGCTAGTATATTAATGTACTGTATAGTAGAAAACAAGAATGTACATAGTGATTGAGCTATAAACAAAAGTTCATCGTAGATTTCCAATTTCCCCTCTCTGAGCTAGTTTATTGACAGCTTTTTCAACCACTCACCGCCCGAATTTGCCTAGCAACAAAGTCTGCATAAGATTAAGTGGGACAAAATCCTAAGCGGTACCGGTACAGTGCAGCTAGCTAGTAGTGAAACTCATGCAATTAATGCACTATACTGCACAAAACAAATTTCTGAACACACAGACTTAGTGGCAGACAAGATGGTGAACAAAACTTACGCCTACAGGCTTTGCAAGTCCGATTCCTGTTACCCAGAAAATGTCTTTATTCCTTTTGTTAAAAACTTTAAAGATCTGGAGAAGTAGTCATGCATGATTGATTCGGGTATGGATTTGAGATTTGTTTGCCCAACCTAGTTACTGCATTGTTATGGTGGGTGTGGCCTATTTCCTTACTCAGAGAGGTCAATTGTGTCACTGCTTAGTGCAGTTTTTAATGTAGGGAGTAAATATGGTCAGAAATATAATCCAGTTTATTTTAAATCATTTCCAAAGATTTAGGGCAAAGTCAAATTTTGGATTGCCCTAAAGAGCAAGTTGAAGGTATCATATTATGTACATATGCTTAAAGTCATGCATATATCTTCACTTCCCTCCTTGCTATGAGAACACATTTCATATACCAGCTACACTTAATGTTTATAGATTAATTGGTTCTGTAAATTATATATCCACTTAATATCTATATTTACCGTGCATGAGTGACATTAAAGGTTAATGGTGGTCAATTTTTTATTTTTTACTGAACCGCCGAAAATAGCCAATAATGACGATGGTTGGAGAATAGAGCAGATGTACACAGTAACAACATGGATTACCGCAAACTATTAACATTTAGTGGCATGCTTAGTCACGCAAGAGGGATTTGGAGCCTTTTCACCCCAGATTGGTGTTGTAGCTCTCTCATTCTGAGTCAAAAAAGGTGCTAATAGCATACATGTACATGATTACAAATAAAAAAATGTTGGCGACTGAACTTGTGACCCTAATTTTCCTGCAGGGCAAAGACATTTAAAAGTTCAGACATCATTTTTTGCAATATTTCCCTTGTGTCTAGTGCTTCACAAACATCTGTGGACATCTATGTATAGCCTTAGATGTTGAGAAAGTGACAGCAAAATACTCACATACCTACAGTACATCATGAACAAAATACCACTATGGTTGAATGTACAGTTATAACATACTCACAGATACTCACAGACCATCTTCTGACTTTAGGATTCTCCTGGATTCTTCTGTCAGCTCAAAGCTTGTATTTATGATAAATTTATATTGTCTAGTTTGTTTAATCTGGATGCATTCTTTGTAATCATAATATAAGGGCTAGTTTTCCCAATGTGTGCCTAGTCTTGCTTCAAATGTGGGTATTGATTTAGATGTTACAACTGAATTTGGAAAACCTATTTTATATGTCTACTGAGCGGTGCACAAAAGAGAATTTCCTGATGTTAAGCTATGGGCGGATTTTAAAAATCCTATACTCCTGTCCCTAGTCGATGAATCCCCTTTGAGTTGTATAAAGTTTGACACTTTCGGGTCATATTTTCCGGACAAAATCTTAAATACTTTATCCATGTCACCACGAACACGTCTGTAAGTTAAGGTAGGAAGATGCATTTTCTGAAGCCTTTGCGAATAATTAAAGCTCGATGGTAGCTGCTTGGTAGCTTTATGTTGTACATTCTCAAGCTGATCATTATGCTTTGCTAAGTAAGGACACCAAACCTGGTTTGCGTGTTCAAGATGCAGTATAATCAAGGCAGTGTACAATAATTTGAAAGATGATATGTCCATATACTCTATTGTTCGCTGTAAAAACCCCATTATCGAGTTTGCTTTGTTGGCCTTTTCTGAGATATGCTTGTCGAAAGAAAGTTATGAATAGTAACTCAATATCTGTTTTAAAATCTACATACTGTAGTAGTACATTACCATTCTATTGTAATCTGTAGGGATTTTGGACAATATTAGAGTTACCTCTCCTCAAAACTTACATGTATTTTTGTGAAAGTAAAGCAACCACTCATCTGTCCACTTTTGCATACTGTACAGGTCTTCTTGCAACTTGTCATAATCATCTGATTCAATATAGCTCTGAAAACTTTGGTATCGTCTGCAAATAAGTAAATACCAGAATCCAAGTGTGTTACATTAGGGAGGTCATTAATATACAATACAATACAAATAAGATAGGTCCTAGGACAGATCCTTGTGGTATACCACTGTTATATTCTTCCAAACTGAGTATTTCCCATTAACTGAAACTCTTTGCTTGTGGCCTAGTAAGAAAAATGTAATCCAAGTTGTGATTGGTTCATCAATACCATACATACTCAGATTGTAAATTAGACGGAGATGTAGTATCTTGTCAAAGGCCTTCATGAAATCGTAATAAGTGACGTCCACGCATCCACCTAAATCAAGAATCTCTGTCCACTTATCAAGAACTTGTATTAAGTGTAGAGCTGTGGATTGGCTACTTATAAATCCAAAGTGCTTTTTGCTAAATAGGTTATTATGATTCATGTGATTAACATGATTCATGGACTTAACAAATGATACACGTTTAACTGGTCTGTAATTTCCAGCAACTTTACGATCTCCTTTCTTAAATAAAGCAGTCACATTACCATGCTTCCATTCATCAGGTACTAAACCTAAAATTAACTAATGCATTAAATATTGCAGATAATGGCGTACATAAAACTGAGCTTAGCTCACTTAGCACTCAAGGATGGAAGTTGTCTGGTCTTGGTGATTTGGAAATATTCAAATTCCTCAATTGTTTCTCCACAGTCCAACTGTAGGTGTAATCAATATATGACCCACTTTGTTATTACATCTGGTAACTTCTTCTGGTAGCTCACTGTTAGATTCAGTTGTAAATACAGATGAGAAGAAATCAGCAAGTACATGTACAACAGCCTTTTCTTCATCATTGCTAGTGATATCCTTACTGTCATTTATGTAAAGGTCTGGTATGCTCACTTTAGTTTTCATTTTTGTTTATGCGTATTTCCAAAACTTTTTCGGTTTGGTTTTTACATCTGCTGCAGTATATTTCTCATGCTGTTAAGTGACTTTTCTGATAAAGCTTCTAGCCTTGTTTCTCACTTGACAATTCTCTATGTCAACTTTTGCATCGTGTGTATTAGGGAATGTTGTCCCCAATCTCTATTTTCCTTTGACTTTGAATAAAGTTTTCTTGTCCAAGGAACAGTATGTTTTTTTCTTTCCAATAGTCCCCTGATTTTTCCTTTTTTCCTTGGGATACACTCTTCAATTACTTTATTTAGTTTATCACTAAACAACTTCTGCTGCATTAAGATAATGTTATTCCTACCGAAATAAAGCTCTTTCTCTCAATCTAAATGACAAATGTCTGACATCCTTTTATAGTCCCATTTGTCATACATAAGTCGCACATTTTTAACTGGTTTTTCCGTAATGTGTGCATTAAACTGAAAATTAATCAAAGCATTGTCACTTTTTTCCACAGGAGGTCCAATTGTAATGTCACTAACCATTCCTTCCTCGTTTGAGAAAATCAAGTCCAAAATATTTGGTTTATCAGATTCTCTCCCTCCAGCAGGGCTTATTGGTAAAGGTAACAATCTCTAATTGTTTCAATAAATCAATATTCCAAAGTATTAAGTCCTTATCACTTGTATAGTTATTATATATAAAAAGAAGAATGTGAGAATAACTCAAGTTGATTACTTCTTTAAAAATGTTACAACATCTCGTAAACATTATTCGTAAAGCAATATACTTCGCAATTGACTTATGAAGTGAACAAATTTGTGGTGTTTCTTATACCTAAAATCAGCAAACTTTGTGAAGTTAAGCTGATGAAAGTATAGTAGCTGCAGTATTACCTTAATGTTAATGAGTAATATTTTTCTTCTTATTATTATTATCATTTAATTTCTTAAAGTTGCTTTTAAATTCCTTGTTAAAACATACAAAAATTATAAGTTTTAGACAGGGATTTGGCAGTTAAAGTTGTAGGGTAAATCTATTTAGGTCTAGTTAATTTCAGAAGAAAATTTGTAGTCTGTGTAAGCTAAGATGAACAATGTTTTTGACTGCTCAGTATTCCCTCATAATTCCATTAGGATACCTTTTCAAGAATTCTTTTTAGGGATTTTGAAATAACCCTAAGCCTTTCTGTAATTTTCTTTTAATGAATGATTTCACTTAAACCAAAAAGTTTTCTTTTTTTTGTCTAAACTGACATTTAACCTAGTAGGCCTAATGTTACACCGTACGCCCGCCGTAGAAATATTCGTAGAGTACGTCTAACTCTAACGTTATCCTTGGCCTAACAGTTAGGACCAGCGATGCGGCATGTTCGAGATTTGGCCAAAAATTGTTTCAAATTCTTCATACGTACGCCATAACCCATGTATACTGAGTATAAACAGACCTATTCTATGATGAATCATGCCAACGTCTGAAAGTTTAACCAATCTAATCTTAAATTATCTCGCAGAACTGGAACAACGCAAGTGGTCGGCCTAAAGTTAGTGATAGAATGATTCGACGTTAATTCTTTGAATTATGACTTTTGTTCTTAATGATAATGGATCTCGTCCTCCCAAAAATTATTTAAAAGAAATTTGGCTGGTTTTCATATCTGCACAACATAAATTAAACTAAATGGAAATGTTAAAACAGCATTTCAGTGGAATGAAACAAATTGTATAAAACTCTTTCTCTATTGTATTGTTTTATTTTCTCTGCCCAGCCCAGCCAGCATGCTATCACTCAAGTCACTCGGCCCGTTATCACTCACTCACTCATCGCATACACCGGCCTCACATAGTTGACCATGCTGGAACAGGTATGGCGTCCATAAACGCATCACGATTTCTTGTACAGAAGTTTCGGCCTATACGTAGTATAGGGCAAAAGACGTCACGCTCACTGGTAACAACTGAATCACACAACAACAACAAACATTTTCTTACTTTGGTGGGACTGTCATTGACATTATTGAATATCAAAACATTTAAACATGTGCATCGCTGACTTGCTGACTACGGGTGTATTTCACTATGCACAATTTAATTCACTTAAAACAATTTTCAAAATCACCTTTACTACTACAAACTCTATTTTTTCTCCAATCAAAAAACTATTCTGTTCATTTTCTTTTCAAGTTTTGGATCTTCCGTTTTTCTCCCCTTTGAATTTCTGGTAAGATCTTTTCATTTTCTTCGTTCCTCGGTCTACACCCATCCTCTGCCTAGCCTGACACACACATCGCCCCTAGACTTTCTCCACCTCCCTTCTCACCTGAGTTTTCCACCTTTTTCTTCAAGCCACTGCCCCTTTCTACCCCGGGTATCTGCTACTCTTTTTTTTACCTCCCCCTCTCCATTTTTTCTTGACTTGGTCATTATTTATCACCCTCCTCATCCCTTTTTGTTTCCATCACAATGGAGACATAAGACCTTAGTTTCTCCCCTCAAACTTCAGTATGTTCTTTGAAATGCCTCAAACGACTTTCCTCTCCCCTTCTCCTTACAACTTCCCACCACCCCACCATTGCCAAAGTTCATCATTGTCTCCTCCCTCCTGGCGATACTGGTCTCAAAACACTCTCCCTTTTTACCCTCACCAAAGCCCTGCAAGACCTCATAGGTATCCCTGACCATATCAAACGTCTTAGACCTGGAGACCTTGACAAATGTTAAAAACTCCTCCTAGCTTCCACCACCATTGGAACCACCAAAGTCAAATTCTCCCCTTCCCTCACCGTTACCTCAACTCCTTCAAGAACGGTCATCAAATGCCTTGATCTTCAGGACACCCTTCTTAGAGAAATCAAAGCCAACCTCAAGTCTCTTTTTCAGCAACACCACAATCCAAATTATCACCTACTTCCTCACCTTCAACAGCCCCTCCCCTTCACTTTCATCCATGTCGATTACCTCAATGTCCTTGTTTCCCCCTACATCTTGACCCCCCTCAGATGCCACAATTGCCAAAAATACGGCCACAGTAAAAACAATTGCCGCTCCCAACCTCGCTGTGCCTGTTGCGGCTCTCCCTCCCATGAAACCACTACCTGCAATAATTAACCTAGCTGCATAAATTGCTTTGATGATCACCCTGCCTCCTCCTACTCCTGCCCCAAATGGCTCAAAGAGAAGGAGGTATCCCAGATCAAACCCTTCAAATGTTTCCTACCCCGAGGCCAGAGAGATCTTGGACTCTAAATCCAAAACCAACTCAACCAAAACACCCGCACTTTTCCCCAAGTCATCACCCACTCCAACCCAACCACCACCACAAACACCACCTTTACCCACTCGAACTGTTTCCAGGGGAGTCCACACTGACATAATCTGGATTGACCAACTTTCCACTCCGGGAAAAACTGCTCCTACTCCCCCTCCATCCACACCCACCCTGCTCCTACTTCTCTACCACTTCCTCATCCACCAGCACCTCAGGCCCCACTCACCACCACGCTGCCTCTCTTCCCTCCCCAGGGAAAATTATTTCACAAACAACAACCCCACCCCCAAAAAAAAAAATCAATTCCCACAAAACTACCTCAAACCAGCAAAACATAAAACATCCACAAATCTCCCGCCAACCAACACGGACCACCCAAAACCTCCGCCACCTTACCTTCTACCCCCACCACTCAAGCCAAAAACCCAACCCAACACCAACAGAACCCCCTCATCGAAGCAAAGCAAACTAAACCTCAACTCAAAACACCCATCTCCACAACACCAACTCCCCAGATCACCCTTTTAGTGACAGGGAAGACCCCTCAATCAAACTTTACTCCTCTCTAACCCTCCCTTTCATCAATCACAACACCTTTGTCGGACAGCCCCTCCAGACTCGTGGCCCCTCGGGAGTCCCTTTCTCCACATCACCTTTAAAATGGCAGATATCATACAATGGAATTGTCGCGGTCTCTCTTACAACTTTGAAGAACTTGAACTTCTGATTTCTACCTTCAACCCTAGCATTATCTGCCTACAAGATACCTTTCTCTTTTCCCCTGACTCCATCTCCATTCCAGGGTATTCAGGATTTCATTTCATCACCCAAAACACCAGGAGAGTCTCTGGTGGCTCTACTATTTACGTCAGAAATAATGTCTGCTCGAGCCTCATCCCTATCCAGACTGACCTTCAGGATACCTGTCATCTCGCACCTTACACAAAACCATCACCTTTTGCAACCTTTACATCCCCCATTCCCCCTTACACCCTCTAACCTCGACGAACCTCATCTTCCAACTTCCCAAACTCTTCACCAAAACAGGTGATTTCAACGCACACAATCCCCTTTGGGGTTCCTCTACCTCTACTGTCAGAGAGAAACACATTAAAATCTTCTGAACTACCACAACCTTTGCTTCCTTAACAATGGCTCTCCCACTTATCTACACCCAGGTACTGGCGCTTTCACCAACCTCTCCCTCTCCATCTGCGACCCCTCCCTCTTTGTCGACTCTCGGAATGGAGGGTTCACCATTCACTTTTCGGAAGTAACCATTTCCCCATTCCCATTCCACCCCCTTCCCCTTGTTACACCCTTTCTTAACCAACTGGAGATTTCAGCATGCAAACTGGGGACTCTCTTCCACTCTGTGTAATATCTCCATCACCAATGACACCCTTCTCTCCAATAACCCTGTCTCTTTCTTCACCTCCAAAATCTTGGAGGTCGCCAATTTCACTATCCCCACTTTCACCTTCATCCACAGAATTTCAAACCCTAGTTCACCACCGACTGCAAAAAAACTATCTCCTCAAGAACAAAACCCTCCGTCTTTTTACAACCCACCCCTAACCCCAGAACTACAAAAACTTTCACATCCTTAGAATCAAGGCCAGGAAGACCATCAAACTCAGCAAAAAGTCTCCTGGGAAACCTATGTTCATCTCTAAAACTCCAGACTGCCCCCTCCAAGGTCTGGAATATGATCCGAAACTTCAAAGGAAAGGCTCCTCCAACATTATCTCTCATCTCATCCAAAACAACACCAAAATCACCGACCTCAAAGACATCACCGACTGCCTAGCCTCCACCTTCGCCAAAACCTCCTCCAGTGAAAGTCTTTCTCACTCCTTTCGCAACCAGAAAATCAAGGCTGAGATCAAGCCTATTAGCCTCCAGTCTAACAATCAGGAAAACTGCAGTCTCCCGTTCACCTACTCCGAACTCTCCTCTGCCCACAAAAAATTTGGGTCGTCTCAAGGCCCAAACGGCATCCACCACAATCTACTCAAAAACCTCTCCAGGAATTCCCTATATATACTCTTCATGATTTACAATTACCTGTGGTCCTCCAACTCTTTCCCCAACACCTGGAGAGAGGCCAGTATCACCCCTATCCCCAAGCCTAACAAAGACAGGTCCAACCCCAATAACTACTGGCCCATCGCTCTTACCTCCTAGCCTCTGTAAGATCATGGAACATATGGTCAAATACAGGCTCTGCTGGTACCATGAGAAGAACTCCATCCTCTCCCACACTCAAAATGGTTTCAGGAGAAACCGCAACTGCCTGGACCACGTCCTCAAACTTGACACCTACATCCATGAAGCCTTCATCTATAATCACCATGCCATCTCTATCTTCTTCGACCTCGAAAAGGCCTTTGACACCACTTAGCGGTATGGCGTCCTCAGAGACCTTCACTCCTCCGGTCTCCAAAGGCCCCCTCCCACCTTCATATAAAACTTTCTCCATTCCCGCCACTTCAGAGTACGCATCGGAAACATTTACTCCCAAAGGTACACCCAACAACTAGGTGTCTCCCAAGGCATTATCCTTTCCACCCACTCTCTTTATCTTCAAAATTAAAAGCATCACCAAAACTCTCACCCCCAACATCAAATGCTCCTCTATGTCAACCACATCCTTCAAAGACCATACTCTCAAAATAATCATTTCCAACAGTTTCAGCTTCTCCAGCAAAGACAGTTCCGCCTTTCCATAATCCCCAGTAAAGCTTCTCTTTTCAAAATCAATTTCGATTCCAAACTGTTTATCTGCCCCATATCAACAGCCTCAAAACCAAATGCCACAAAATCCTAAAGGTCTACTTTAGCACTTATTGGGGATCCAATCGTCTCACCCTGCTTACCTTATACCGCTCCATATTCAGATCCAGGTTGGACTATGGCAACTTTATTTTCGCCTCCGCCCGCACATTTTACTTGAAACAACTGGAGGTCACTGAAAACACTGCCCTAAGGCTTTGCCTTGGCGCCACCCACACCTCCCCATCACCAGTCTCCACGTCGAAGCTAACGAACTTCCCTTTGACCTCAGGTGCATGAAGGCTGGCCTCTCCTTTGCATTCCGCATCCTCACCAATCCACATAACCCTTGCTTCCATTCCATCTGCTCTCCCTCCTTCACCAACCTCTTCAATCTCAACAAACGCATCCTCCCACCTTTCGGGACCCGGATGCACTCCCTCTTCTCCAAAGCCAACATCAACATTTTTTCCATAGCCAAACATACCATCACACCCACCTGGATTATTCACCCCTGAAGGTATACTTTGGTCTTTCCTTCTTTACAAAAGCTCTCCACGATCCAGCCTTCTTCCACTCCAAATACTGCCAACTCAGTAGACATTTCCACGACTACTCCTTCCTCTTCACCATGGCTCCACTCGGGAAGGCTCCTCTGCAGCTGCCGCCACCTGTACCTGGCCTCACCCTTTCCTCAAGGTTGCCCGACGGAACCTCTATCTACTCTGTTGAAGCGAAGGCCATCCTCCTGGCCTTAAACTTCATAGAACTCTCCTTTCACCCCCTGTATCGTCATCTTCTCTGACTCTAAATGTGTTCTCACTGGCATCCTCAACATGCCCAATCCTCTCATTCTACAAATCCTCAACAAACTTCACGCTCTTTCCTCCTTAGAAAAGAAAATATTTTTTTCTGGATTCCCAGCCACGTTGGCATCCCTGGCAACAAACGAGCCGACAGAGCCGCCAACAAAGCTCTGTCAAAAAATCATCTCTCCTTTTTCAAGTCCGCACTCAGACCTGTGTCTCTCCATCTCCAATTACATCAGTAAAACCTGGCAAGACTTCCTGGAATTACGAAACCAGTAACAAACTTTACACCATCAAACCCAAAGTTGGGACCAACACCCCTCTGCACAGTCGCAATCGCAGGGAAGACATTGTTGTCACCTGCATATACATCGGCCACTCCTCTCTCACCGACATTCCATCTCCTTTCTGGCTCCCCTGCCCCACTTGCAACACCAATCTCTCCATCAAGCATATCTTCTTTAACCTGTCCTTTATACCAGAACTGCAGGTCTCTTCTCTCCTCACCTTCCTCAATCTCGAAATTATTAAAAAACAACTCTTTCTGCAACATAATTAACTTCCTCCATAACAACAACCTCTTCCACCATATCTAATCTTCCTTCCCATCCCCTTCTACACCTAACCTTACACACCCTTTATTCTCACCTTAATTTTCCCCCATATTCACCCTTTTCCCTTTTTTCTCCCTTACAAACCCTCCATCTCCTCTCTACCCTAACTCTTACACCTTATTTTTTAACACTCTCTTTGCACATTTGACTCTGACTGTCGCGGTGCCATTAAACATCAACAAACCAAAGTATTAAACTCTTGTTTCTAACACCCTCTTGGCACATTTGACTCTGACTGTCGCGGTGCTGTTAAACATCAACAAACCAAACCAAACTTTTTCACATTTTAATGCTATAATGTTTGCAGTATTTCCAATTTAATATAGTCTGTGCGTGTTTACATGACGTAGGTGAATGTGAAGACATGCACAGACAGTGACCTGCAATTTCAAATTTCTCCACTCCACTCCTTTAAAGTGTAAAATGTCAGAATTACAGCATGTCATCAACAATAGTAAGCCTGTCATGTCTTGCAAGTGCCACAACAGAAAATCTCTTTATGAAATCTTGTGATGTTCTTCTATTTCAGACTTGAGTAACCAGAGTATGCCCCTAGTGGTGTCGTAATGCAGCATGAAGACAGCAATTTGGGCAATCCTCTCCTTTTCCCTGAGCCATCTCTTAACTGCAGTAGTAGCACAGAGTAATTTAGGTGATTATTTTACTTTGTTTTTTTCTTTGGGCAATACAGTACCTCAATTAAATTACACAGACTAGAGTTCCAAGGATTCCAAGAAGGTGCAAATATTTTAGTTTTACATTTCTCAAAATCTGAGAGACATGACATAGCAAATTTGACAAAACTACTGTATCGATCTGGATTTGATAAGAAATGACATGCTGTATGACAGGTTCAATAGATGATCATTTTCATGAAAACCTAAAGTTGACCAAGTGATAAATGTTGATGATAAATGTGTAGAAAGGAAAACATGAATGATTCTCAGGATGTAACCAACTAGAACTAATAGCAGACGAAAAGCTTATGAAATGTTTGTTTTTTTAATGAAAAAGAATTTAATGTATACTGACGTGAGCAGCTTTTTAAAATAATGTGTGAGTAACAAAAAACAGCCAAAAGTTTGTGAAAAGTGTAATGGATTGATCAAATACAATTGGTGTTCAGTATTACTCAAATCATCCATTTGTTTATATGGTGCTCTGGCCATCAGCCCTTGTCACATAAGCAAAATCTTTAAGGCAAAATTATAAAATAATTTTTAAAATGAAGAAGTCTTGCTTCAATTGAAAATATTATAAAGGCAACATACAAAGTACAGTATGTGTACAGTACATCCCAAATGTAATTTTTCCTAGATTCATAAGCATACTGTAACTATCTATTGTGTAGTTAAAAACATGATAGACCAACAAGTGTGACTTGATACTTGCTTGAAGTGTTATCAATATACTGTAAGTTAGAACAAAATATTTGAAATGCATATACTGTACTGTGTAATATAAGAGAAAAACATATAGAGAGGGGAGGGGATCAGAGCGGTTGCATGACTCAATGTATAAACTATACAACATTTGTGAAGAGACATACATGTGGGGAATTATCTAGGTGAGAACCCAGTTCATATAGTTTGTCAGGATGAGCTGAATGATTAGAAAGAATGTAATTTGAGAATGGACTAGGCAAACCAGTATAAAATGCAATTCATCATTAGTATCACCACTAATGCAAATTGAACAGAATGTAGTCAATATTTTTCATGTGATTGATGTTTACATTGTTATTAATATAACTGCAGGATAAACTAGCCTAAAATTGTTCTTTGTTTGTAATTATGAAGATACAAGGTTTGGCAGTTTTATCAATATTAAACTTATATGTGTGCTAATAATCAAATTCACTAACAGAACTAATTCAATCCTGCTAATCATCAGTGTCTTAAATCACCAGCACCTTGGTTAAAAAGGCTGTGCTGCAAAGAATATGACAGCAATGTAATTGCTTGTTACAGCTGTCACAATTAGAAAGAAAATCAGCAATCATATATGTTACAAAGGCTCCTTGACTTATAAAATCCATGCCATGAATCAGTATTTGTTTGTTTTGAATACCTATATATATGGTCTGATAGTGTACTACATACATTCTAACTTTTGTCAGAGCTACACATTAATTAGATACTACAATTCTGTTTTTCATTTGATTTGTATTTCATATTTTAGAACCAGTTAAACTAACCATTCGAAACATAAATCCATTTGCGGGAAATCGTGCCTTCAGTTCATTATGAGTGCTTTGCAAGTGAGGCAATGAATGTTACTTTTGACTTTGAACGTTATGTGTATACACGTAACGCAGAACAGGACAGTGATTATGATCCTGTTGGAAGAGTACATAGCAGTATAAACAACACCAGAAAAGTACTGATTAGGTTAACAGCAACGACAGGTCCAAGAGCTTACGGTATATTCACATGCAAAGGAGTATTATCTGGACGACCTGATAGTACAGTTGTAACCACAATTATTTTGCGTGGTAACGGTAAGTATGAATGTTGTTCAATAGTTTAATGACTGATTTATTTACAACAGACACCAAATGAGCAACCTGTCCCAGGTTTGTAGCTTCCAAATTTATATTAGTACTCTCTCTGTCTTCGTGTATACTTGTTGTGGTATTTTCTAAAAGATCACACATATATTGTTCTTTAATATTTTGACAGTTTTTGCTGAAGTTGGAAGTTCTACTTTAGAAGGGAAATTTCCTGTAATAAGTATGGTGAAAACCACATTTTTCAAAGTCTGGCCGAAAATGGAAAAATTATTTTTTTCTCTAAAAAAATGTAAACAAACATTTACAAACATTCTTGTTAAAGTTATTCACAGTTATTCACATTTTTCAGATTCTACTAATATTACTGTATATACCTGTAATTTTTTGACCATTTTGTGGAATTTGTATAATTTCAGGTCAATTTTGAACGAAACCATTCCAAAATGTTTAACTCAGTGACTGATTGTGATTCAAACCACATTTGCTTTTCCTATCAAAAATAGGGTAGTTAATGCTAATCTCAATGGGTTATCATGTACAGTATTTGCACCTCAAGCTACACTTTAAGATAAATTGCATTATGATTAGTATGCAAATAATGATAAACAATTTTATAATTAATATACAATTAGTTATTCAACAATTAATGACCTAATACCAAAAAACAAAATCATTTTAGAGGATATCTATCTATACGTCCTGTAAAATTGAATATTATAGATCTTGATAAATAACAAAATGTAGTTCTGATTTGCATATTTCTTTTCCTACATCAACAAATTAAACCTTCCAAAAAAATCAAAGAATAGACAGTATTTTAAAAATGTAATACCTTACAGTGCATTATATCAAGAATGTCACAACACTTTACCACTTGTAAATGAGTAGGTACATACAGTATCCTTTCTCTTTCCGCATAGTGACGAATACATGAAAAAATAGTTTTGAGAAAATCGACGTCAAAGATTTGTAAATTTTCCAATTCACTTTTCATTGTAATTCTGAAGGGTACTGTATAACAGTACGTTTATACCTTATTGAAAACGGCAAAAGATACAAGGTGTGAAAATCATTTCAAAAATGTGTATATCAGTTCTCTTTTACTTTCTCCTTAGTCCTATTCATCAGTATGCGGAATTGATTTACAATGGTAATACAAAATGACATTCATCACAATGTGAAAAAGGGATGATATTAGGCACAAAAATGAGCACTATTGTACACTGGTCTTGCATATTCATTGCACAAATCTGCATTTTCTTGTGACAAATTATGCTCATTAGTGGAAAGTAAAAAAAAAGTCTTAGGTTTCCAAAAGTAAAGGCTTAACCCTGAATCTCCACATTTTTGTTTGACACTCTCTTACATTACCACCAAAATATTTAATGTGTGAAAGAATTCAATTCAGTCCTGGTTTAACACTGGTGGTATGTCTTATGAAATATGCTAATCACGAAGTTTGTATCCATGTAAGTGTTTTAAATTCTCCTTTTGGCAGCTTATCTTCATCCAGGTGGTTTCTTTACCACAACCATCAACCAGGGGGAAACTGCAAGTTTGAGTGTTGTCACAACAACTCATGATTTCCCCTCTCAAGTGGTGTGGAGACTGGACAGTGGAGATGAAATGAATTTAGGATCATTACAACTTAGCACAGGTGTTCCTGGAGTTTATGAAACATATCCCATAAACACAAGGGAAGAAGCTCGTGGTTCAATACAAAGGCTTATTGTTAGATGTAAGTTTCTTCCACCAAGTGATTAATTTTTGGTTCCAATGGGATAGCATCAGGAACCTATGCGTGTGTGTGTGTGTGTGTATAAGGTATGTGTGTGTGACGCCAGCTCGTAAACACAATATCCTAATAACAATACACCAGATTAATTTCATAATGTGGTAAACATTTCATGGTCCGTAAATGTGCCATATTGTTTTTGGTGATGATGACATCATGCATAATAATAAGTAGGCGGATTCAATGTTTAATTTTTGATATGATCATATTTGAACAACCGCATGCATGCTTGATTCATGTTTGGTGTAAATATGTTGTTAGGTAGTGTATACATGTTCATGGTAAAAAAATCTGATTTTCGTTAATATGCATAGTGGGCATTAAAAGTCATTCATGTAAGGGCCTAACATGATTTTGTTGAAATTGTTGAAAAGATCTTGTAAACACAAGTGTCCCAAGAGTTATAAAATGGATTCAAATCATATGTAATATACATATAACCCATGGACCTCTGATGTGTTTTTGGTGAGGATATCATGTATATTAATGAGGAGGCGGGGCTTAATATTCAAATCTCAAAACTGCTCATATTTTACCTAACGCATGTCTGCTTTGTTTCATGTTTTGAATAATTATGTTGTTGGCCAGTGTGTACATGCTAATGGGATGAAAATAGTTGAATCTAATTATTCTAATTGAATTTAATTAATCAATTCTATACTTTTGGGTACATTTTTTGAGGTCATTCTATACTAAAGTTTACTACACAAGTACAGTAGTTAAAACTTAAAATCCATATTGCGCGTCGAAACCCCAAAGCCTTTAGTTTTCTGGCTGCAGTTTGTTATCAGAAAAACAATTATGATTCAGTTAGTAGTAAAGGTAGTCAAATGCTGTGTAAATTAGCAAAAATCTTGTACAAAAGAACTGCTTTAGGGGCTTAAATAATTCCATTCAATATTTCCCAATTAGTAAAACATTTGACGATAAGTAGATTTACAGTAAAAATCCAAAATGTAAAATGTGAAATGTCTAAGTGGTAGAAATTAATAATAATCATGTACTTTGTGATCATGTATCCTTCAGCAGTTATATTAACTTGTGTTAAAAGATGGGTTTGCTAAAAAGGCTGAGAAAAACATTAGTGAAGGACTATGGTTATCTATCTCATATAATACCATAATTCTGCAACACATTAATTTTTGTTCCAATATTATAAGTGCCAATAAGAATTGTCTTTAAAAAAAATTTATGAAAGAATTGTTAATAATTGTTATTGATGCATAGTTGGATGCTCCTAAGTGTCAAACAAATTAAGACCGAGCTCAAATCCCGGGTAGTTTTTTACGTCTGGAGTCTATCAATCAAAATCAATGAAGCATATAAACCAGCACATACTTTCTGACCATCTTCACTCTCCTCACATTGGTTACCTTCGAGTAACAGCTTCTTCTTACATCCAAATCCATTTCAGATGCTTCAATTGCTAAATGTCTGTCCATGGAAAGAACAAGTGCTGCTCACAAGTTTGATGCACTAAATATGGAGTACGTACGTACCACTCATAAACAATCCTCCTTTCAAACTCAGCCTCTATCTGACAACTGTTTAGAAGATCATCCTGTCTTTTCCACTTCTTACACTAATTGGATCAGAGATTGAGAAGAGATTTTGAAGATTAAAACCTTTAAAAATATCTTTTACCCTAAAGCCAGGAAGGTTCTGGTTTCCTGATCCACCAACCAATGGATTATTTACACTCACTCTTGTACCAAGGTTTTCTATCAAAACCAACCTCATCTACTCTAGCTCTCGCACAGTTTCTGGAGAAGTTCAGACAGACATCGTTTGGGCAGACAAACTCTTTTACCACGAAAAGGATACTCCGATCTCTTCCACACCAATCGTTCTTCACCTCTACCAATTCTACACACTCTTACACCTCAGGCCCTTTTCATCAATATATTACTACTTTCTCGCATTCTGGAGAAAACCTCCAAACTTCTTCCATCCTTTATCTCACCAAAGAGACCCATCAGTCCACCAGTACATCTCCACCTAAAACCTGATTTAGGCACAACCCAACATCAAGCCAAAGACAAAATTCAGACCAACAAGACACCACCGAAATCTCAACATCCAAATTCAGATCTCCAACTACCAAATAACAAATCTCTCCAAGTCATCTAACAACAACAATAAGAACCCTTCTTTTGAACTTTTTTCACCCTTCCCTTTATTAAATTACAACCCATAGCAAATTGAATGCTATGATTTATGCAAGGATCTTCTAAGGATCATGTAAGACATGCAAGGCTTATGTAAGAAATTTGTTAGAAACAAATTTCGTTCCGCTACTTTTTTACTTGCAAGGATGATGCAATGTAAGACTTCCAAAACAAGGCAAGAAATATGCTAGACTTCAATTTGGTTTTATTAGGTCTCATGCAAGAAGTATGCAAGAACTTATTTTCTTTTATTAAGTCTCAATTAAGAATTATGCAAAATACAAAATAAAGCTGTCTTATGCAAGAATTATCCAAGACTTCAAAATAAAGCCTAAGTCTTATGTAAGGATTATGCAAGACTTCAAAATAAAACTGCTCTCATGTAAGAATTATGCAAGGCTTCAAAATAAAGCTAAGGCGCAGATGGCATTATAATCTTCTCAAAATTCTTTTCAGGTCTTCTCTCGATATCATAATCAAGATATACAATTATATCTGGATCTCCATCACTTTATCCAATATTTGGAGAAAGGCTATCTTTATCTCCATCCCAAAATCCAACAAAGACAAAACCATTCCTACTACTAATTATCATTCCATTGCCCTTACTTTCTGCCTAGCTGTAAGATCACGGAAGCTAAATCCATCCGAGCCATATAGGCCTATATAGGGCCGAAGCTTATTCCCCGTTTCCATGGCGCAAGAGCTTGAGAGTACATTACTCCCCCTGGACGGCATGCCAGTCCATCGTAGATTAACTCCCCAGCAGTGCTGTTATTTGTTTTACAGCTGAGTGGACTAAAGCAAGTAGAGTAAAGTGTCTTACTTAAGGACATAACACCGAGCTCGCGGTGCAAATCAAGCCGAGTACCTTTCACATATGAGCATTACTCCTCAACCACATTGAGCCACTGCATCTCTGTAAGATCATTGAAAGCATGGTTAATGATAGGCTCTGCTGGTACCTTGGAAAAAACACCGTTCTCTCCTCTTCTTAAAAGTAGCCGGAATTGCCTCGACCACGTGAGTAAATGACCTAACATTTTTTTAAAGCCTTTATCAGGAACCACCAGACCATCTCCATTTTTTTTAACATTAAAAAGGCGTACAACACAATATGGTTGTAAGGCATTCTCAAGGAATTACACACCTCTTGTCTCAGCGGTCTCACCCTAATCTTCATCCAGAACTTGCTTCAAACCCACTCTTTAAGGATGAGCATTAGATTTAATTACCAAACATGTTTTTGAAGCCTTCATCAAAAACCATCACACCATCTCTAATTTTTGGTCGTTAAAACACCTATTTTAAAGGGTATCTCCAATACCTGTGTTTTCCTTAAAGTAGTATTCTCTTTCCAATCCTTTTCATCTTCAAAATCAATAGTATCACCAAAGCTCTCTCCCCTAACATAAATTACTCTCTTTATGTTGACGACTTTGCCATCTATTCCTCTTCCCCAAGCTTCCAGACACTGGAAAGTAAGCTTCTAAAGTGTCTAAACACTCTAGTCAATTGAAGTGATACCACTGGCATCAAATTCTCTAAAGAAAAAACTGTTTTCATGCATTACTACAACAGCAACTAACTTTTTATTCCTTTGTTTCATCCCATGTGTGGAAAGTTTGAGATTCCTTGGAATTAATTTCAATTTAAACCTCTCTTACCTCCCTCGAATTAATATCCTCAAAACTTCATCAATGTACAACTGTGTCTGTACTCTTACTTTGAGAATTATTTTGACATTTGCTTGAGGGTTAAATTATAAAGGGATCTCTTTGTCTTAAACTGCCTTCCAATATAAATCTTAAAGTGGATCTATACAGCTATTATAAAGTTGGTCAAGGACTTCATAACTCCTATAGATTTAAAACTGGGAGATAAATCATCCCAACAATATTATGACAGGATTCTTTGCAGAACTGGATCATTATCATGGGATACTTAAAAGGACATTACCTAAATACCAACCATTGCCCAAAAAGAGACAAGACAGATATTATCATCTTCACTATCACATAATCAGGTTCAGATATTTAAGTAGGGTTACTTTAAGATTATTGTTTGTATTATACTATTAGCTGAAAGTAGGCTTCAAGCTTGAATATAATCAATTCAAATTTAAAGCCACTGATCTTGATTTTATCTTTTGGTATTCTTCTGCTACTGTTTTATTTTAGGTCCGTAACACTATATTAAAGAATAAATAAATGTATTTTCCAGCAGCTGTTGTTCTACTCGCAAGGTAATAAACTATAGCAGGAAGTTGTGATGTAAGTGCCTCGAATGAAAATATTTTTGTCCCATGGCACTTTACACAAATATGAATCCCATTAAGTTTTTGTGGATAAGATTTGTATTACCTTTCTTTATCTGTTATGCTGAATACCAAAGGAAAAATCAGCAGGTTCTATGTCTTTAATATGGAATTGGTCAGGATATTCATAATTGGAGAAATCCTCAACATCTTGCTGTATTTGTTTCTAAACCACTATTAATTAGGAGTCTTAACTTGAACAAAAATTTAAACATTAGCTGTGGGAATGATTTGAAATGAAACCTGAATTGATAAAAAGCAATACACATACGCATTGTAAGTTTCAACCCGAGATTTGGTAGATACAGTAGATAGCCTAATGTCATTTTAAGGAAAAGTATTAAGTTGAGTATATTTTCAGGTATCAAGTAAAAGTTAAAGGAGTTGTTGTGTTTTTGTAAATGTAAAGCTATAAGATGGATGGAAGGAGAGAGGTTGGGTAGTACACTGTATGGTGGAAATAAGTTGAGTTTACAGTAGGTTGGGACAATGAGTGAGTTGGTAAGAGTATGGTTGGTAGAAGAGAGGGTGGTATGTAGTTGAGGAGAGGTATCTTATATTCTGTAGGATACAATTATCAGCAGTTTGCAGTAACACGTTCTATTGTTTGAAGTGTGCAATTAGTCTCCATGGAAAATTAATGGGGGTTAAATACCGAAGCATGAACTCGTTTCGAAGTAGTTTCTGAAGTGCTTCAGGAATTTTCTCGAAAGGAAGTCTACAGTTGTAAGCATACAGTTGATTCAAATTTTGCATGGGTTTGGAAGGATAGATTAGATAAGGATGTTTAAAAGGATAAATTAGTACTGTACCATTTTGCCATTCTGTAGGCACAAGATATTTTAAATTGTCTGCTTATATAGTATGTGATTTTGATTTCATTCCAACATGACATGGCATTGCTATAAATTCTTTGATAATTGAACCTTTACATTTTCTGCAGCTTGCCCTGCCTACAAGTGGGGAACTAGTTGTGTCAACGACTGTCCAGTATGTCTCAATGGAGGAATGTGTCATGACCAGTCAGGTGTCTGCATCTGCCCACCAGGATTCAAAGGAGATTGTTGTCAGGATGGTAAGGTATTAATAGATAACTATGATGGCTGTAAAAAAATATTCATTAACATTATACACAAGGCGCTCCAAGGCCTTGTCGGTACCCTACCCAAGGTCTCTACCCTCAGATCTGGCAATCTCCTGATGCACTGCACCAGGGACACTGAAGCCACTACCCTTCTCACCACAAAAACTTTAGCTAATACTGGTATTGACATTACAGTCACCCCCACCGTTCCCTGAACTCCAGCAAAGTTGTCATCAGAACTGGAGACCTTGCCTACTTTACCGATGAAGACCTCGTTGAGGAACTTGGCAGTCAATACATTACTGAAGCCCGTCGTCTTGTCCTCAAGAGAGACGGTGCCGAAACACCCACCAATATCTTCTTCCTGATTTTTTCCACACTAACTCTTCTCACCCATATCACCGCCGTCTCCCTGAGAATCTCAGTCGCCCCTTAAATTCTAACCCCTCCGTTGCCATAAGTGCCAGGGATATGGCCACGGTAAAAACTCCTGCCGCAGCCAAGCGCGCTGTGGCAACTGTGGAGCTCCAGATTATGACAGCGACTCTTGCACCTACACCCCACTCTGCACCAATTGCGACGGTACTCACCCAGCTAACCATCCCTGCTTCTCAAAGGACTGCCCCACTTTGGCTTCAGGAAAAGCAGATAACCAAACTGAAAACCATTAATACCAACATCACTTACCCCGAGGGCAGGAAGCAATTTCTCGCTTCTAAACCATCCTATTCGAGCGTAGTCTCCTAATGCCAATACCGTTCCTCCTAGCACAACTAAAAGTGACTCACGTGCCCAAACCGACCTCACCTGGCTCTTCTTACCCAGTCCTAAGCCCACCACCATTGCCAACAACCCAACCACACCCATTATCCAAACCATCTTCATCACTACTTCTCTCCCCAACTTTCCTTCCTTCTATGAGGCCCCCGTTGTCCCCTACCCCAACACCTCTAATGCCATTAAACATCAAACTCAAGCCAACCTGACTAAAACACATCAAACCAACAAACTAACCAAAAAACAACCAATCAACAAACAGCCCACCATTTAAATCCACACGTATGACACTGAAGAAAACATGGATTGTTCGATTACCCAACACACCGTACATACTTCTTTTTCAACTTTGAAAAACAACCGCTCTTAAAGAAAGAGGGACAGATCCAAAGATAAAACAAGCCAACTCAGACCCAACATATCTCTTTCCAGACAATCCCCTGCCTCCTTATTGGCGTGCAACATAAACAATAACAATTACATTTACAACATTATACAATGGACATCGGGAGCCTTGAGGCCAATTCTGGAGAAATTGACCTACTGGCCGCCACCTTCAAGCCGGTCGTCAAGAAATTTTCTTGAAAACCACTGACGATTATTTCCTTAAGAACAAGGTTCCTTGCTACCACACATATCAAGTGGACGCCAATAGGGCCTGGAGGGGGTAGAGGGGGAGAATGGGGTCTCCGTTCTCGTTAGACACGATATCCCACACAGCGCTGTTCATGTGAACACCGACCTTCAGGCCATTTGTATGTCTATCTTCCTCTAAAAAACCTCCACAAAACACTAAATTTATTTCCCCAACGCCAACATTCAACCAAGCAGCCTTGACAGCCTCAGCTTTCCTCCCCCTTCATCCTTCTTGGTTACTTCAATACTCACAACCACCCGTGGGGATCCAATACCACAACCCCCACAGGCAAGTTTGTTGAAAACACTCTCTAAAAGCACAGCCTATCTTTGCTCAACACTAACTCCCTGACCTATCTTCATCCTGCAACAGGCACTTTTAACTGTATTGACCTGTTTATCTGTTCCCCAAATCTTCTTGATTTAGCTGGAAGGTCACTGCTGATCTCTGTGGTAGTGACCATTACCCTCTCTTTATTCACTCCAACCTTCAAACACCCCACTGACCACACTCTAAATTGGAAGCTCAAAAGGCCGACTGGCCCCTTTTGGAAACCTCTCCCCCATCTACTCGAGGGTGAGGATCCCATGTCAACCTTCAGTAATATCCTTATCAACATCGCCACCTGCTATATTCCTAAAACCTCCAAACCCCTTAACCACCCCAAACCCTGGTTGTTGATAGCTGTAAAACCGCCATCAAGATCAGGAAAAATGCCCTAAGGTACTTCAAAACTAACCCGACCATCCACAATCTCAACCTCTTTCGCATCAACCGTGTCAAAGCCATGCGCACTATCTAGAACTGTAAAAACAACATTTGGAACAACTTCATCTCTTCTCTCACCACTAAAACCGCCACTAAGAAAATTTGGAAAATGGTTAACAGCTTCCACGTCAGGGTGGGCAAGTCTCCCATCTTCCATTTTTCCTGAAATTGTAACCTTCTCACCGCAACAAAGGACATCGTTAACCACCTCGCCGCTTTCTTCAGCAACATCTCGTCCTCAGCTAACTACACCAATGCTTTCAAAACCAAAGAAGGTCGTTGATCCTCAACCATCCTCAACTACCATCATCAACCATATTTGGTCCCCACACTCTTTTTCCATTACCTGGAGGAGGGCTATCATCACCCCATCCCCAAACTGAGAAAGGACAGTACCGACCCCTCTAGCAACTGCCCATCGCCCACACCTGCTGTCTCTGTAAAATTATAGAATGGATCATTAACCAGAGACTAAACTGGTTCCTTGAGACCAGCAGAATCCTCTACTTAACCAAAGCGGCTTCCGAAAACGTCGCAATACCCTGGACGAATTAATTACTAGAGACTGCTACTTGGAAATTCTTTGCAAAAAAGGAACACCTCATTGCTATCTTCTTCGACCTCGAGAAAGCTTTCGACACTACTTGGAAATACGGCATTATCCGCAAACTTTACACCAGAGGCCACCTCCCCATCTTTATCCAAACAAAACTTCCTCTCACCCACGCAGTTCCAAGTTCGTATTGGCCACACCCTCTCCAACCACTACCCCAAGAAAAAAGCGTCCCCCAAAGCAGCATCCTCTTCCAACTCTCTTCAACCTGAGCATTAACGACATTACGGACAACCTTGGCCCCCAAATCAAACGTGCCCTTTTTCGTGGACGACTTCACTATCTTATACTCCTCCCGTTGCTTTCTTCTTGTCGAAAATGGGCTCCAATTTAGCCTCAACCGGCTGCAAGACTGGTGCAACATTAACGGTTTTAAATTCTCTAAAGACAAGACAGTCTTCATGCACTTCTGTTATTTTAACAACCTCCACCCGAACCCGAACCTCGTGCTCAATGGCAATCGCATCCCTAAAGTTTAATACACAAAGAAAGTTTCTGGGTTTAACTCTAGATCCCAAGCTCTCCAAGCAATACATCATCAACCTGATACACAAATGCAACAGCTCCCTCAACTTTCTGCGTCTCCTCTCTAACACCACTTGGGGTGCAAACCGCCATGCTTTTCTCAAAATCTTACCATATTGTCTACTGTGTCGTTCACAACTCTTACCTCAATCACATCAACACCATCCAAAATGAGGCCCTCAGGCTTTGTCTGGGTGCCTATAGGACCTCCTCAATCACCAGTCTTTACGTTGAAGCCAACGAACCCCCTTTAGAAAGCTTAGCCTCTCCTATGCTTTTAGAGTCCTCACCAACACCCAGAACCATGTTTACAACCTCATAAGGTACCCCAATTTCTCCGCCCTCTTTAATAGGACTAAACCATTACCCCTCCATTCAGCTTACGCATCAAATCAGACCACTTCCATCTCAGCATCAATCCCGTCACTCTTGGCGCCTTCACCTGGCCCACTTTTCCTCCCTGGGCCACCCCTCTCTTTGATCCACCTGGGCCTCTCCACTCATCACAAAACCCAAACCTCTTCATTAACCTCCACAAAAAAATCAAAAACCAACTCTAAAACTACATCTCAATCTATACTATTGATTACAAGGAAGGTGACAAGACAGCTGCTGCTGCCGTCATCCAAGACAACACTCGTCCATCTTCTTGGCCGAGGCCAAAGCCATCCTCCTCACCCTCAATTTTATTGAGGACTCTCCGCTCAGCCACTTTGCCATCTCCTCCGACTCCAAGGCTGTTCTTCTGTACTCAATCTTAAATGGGATAACTCCAAATCCCACCTCCCCTTCCGTAAACTCCTTTTGCCCACCCTCTGCAGCAAAAGTATTATTTTCTTCTGGATACCCAGCCATGTTAGCATCTCTGGCCTTCTTGGTACATTTGACTCTGACTGTTGCGGTGCCATTAAACATCAACAAATCAAACAAACGAACCTGCCAATGGCAGGGCTGATGCATCCGCTAAGCTTACCCCCATCCCTACCTTATTTCCAAAAAGCCTTTTTGACATCAAACACCTTATACTTTGTTCGTAACCGCTGGCAAACCTGATGGGACTCCCAAATTGATAAAAAAAAAAAACTCCACGTCATCCACGCCCACAATTCCGATCAAACCCACCATCCACAACCACTCTCGTGTCAACAACGTTCATATTACCCGTCTTAGAATAGGTCACACTCACCTCATTCACTCCCACCTCCTTATTGGCTCCTCAAACCTCTCTGCAACAATTGCCATTGTACCCTCATAGTCCATCACGTTTTCCTTGCTTGCCCCCTGTACGACCTTTCCAGAGCTTCCCTCGCTCCCCACAACTCAAT
Source organism: Chiridota heheva (assembly GCA_020152595.1). Taxonomy (NCBI): domain Eukaryota; kingdom Metazoa; phylum Echinodermata; class Holothuroidea; order Apodida; family Chiridotidae; genus Chiridota; species Chiridota heheva. Next base: position 60,729 of record JAIGNY010000569.1, on the reverse strand, counting down.
AGCCGAGTTCGTCCAGAAAAACCCTCTGTATAAAATTATCGCCCTCCTTCATCATGCTTCCCTCTACAACCATATTTAGTCCTCTTCTACCAGCTCCCTCTTTCTGCTCTGCTTTTTTCACCCATGCAGCTCCTCTCTCGATCCCAGCTTTCTGGCTTTTAGTTCTCGTGTTTCCCTCAATCTCCCCCTGTTTTCTTCCTTCCTACCTTTAGAATGATCTAACTTCTCAGGCACAATTTGACCCTCGTTGTCGTAGTGCCATTAAGCCCTCATCAAACAAACAAACAACTATTGACAATATAAGCATCTCCAAAGCTAATTGTAATTTTACATCATTTATAAATTAAGAAAAAATAAATACTATTCATAATACGCATTGAAGTACATGTTTTTTTAGATGTCCGTTTCAGTAACTTCTGGCACATAAATGCTTTTCAGATATATAAGTATTTAAGTTTGTTGACCACAAATTATATATACAGCATTGTTACAAGAATTTGACTTTGATTCACACTAACACTAATGATATTGAGCTCTATTTTCTTATTTCAGCATGTGATTCAAATAAGTTTGGCTATAACTGTGAGTTGTCTTGTGGAGATGGTGTGAATTCATGCAGTGGAACACCATTTTGCCTGCCTGATCCCTATGGCTGTTCATGTGGAAGAGGATATATGGGTCTGGAGTGCAACACAGGTTAAACAAATTCTTTGCCATCTTTAGATACAG
>JAIGNY010000569.1:52500-55000 GCA_020152595.1 Chiridota heheva | reverse complement strand
TAGACTATACATGAATTTGGAAATCTCAGGTACTGATTGATTTAACCATGTACTAAATAAATACCTTTGATTGGTTGGGTGGTGGGGTTAAACGCCTATCAATAGCAAGGATGAAATTGTAGTCGTGAGGTATATACAGCAAAGTATATATAGCAAAAATAATAGTTATAAAGAAAAATTAGTAAGAGCAGGTGCCTTGTAGAATGAAACCTTCCAGGTAAGAGGGATGTAAAGAAATAGCTCCTCGTCGACGATCTTTACCATTGTCCGTTCGTTTGTCTATCCGTTTGGTCATCCACATCAATTGTCCGTCCGACGGTATGCATTGTTCAGCTACTGGAAACAAAAGATTTCTGCTCTTGGAAAAAATTCCAACCATTTTTGTAATATGAAACTTACGTAACTTACCTTGAAAGAACATAAAATAAATACGTTCCTGACATGAAAAGCGAATAAAATATTTGTTCTGGCATGAAAGAAAAGTCAAACAATAAGAGTCTGACACCTCGAAGGAATTTGTTATTAAATGTCTTGGCATGAATAGCAGTATAAGCAAGAAATGCTTGCTTGAATAGATTGGAGACATAATAGACTTAAGATTTGCAACATAATTTACAATGAATTTTTGGTAGATAGATCAGGCCTGTCTGGTTTTTAAGACAAAATACTAAGTTGAGCCTATTTTCAATGTAATAGGGAGGGAGCTGTGGCACAATGGAGTGAGTAAAGGTTGGAATGATAGATGAGTAGGTTTAGAGTACATTTGGTAGATGAGTGGGTGGCAAATGGTGGGTAGAAGTGGGTGGCAAATGGTGGGTAGGTCAGTGGGTTTATAGGTGAATGGAGGAAGGTAGATAAATGGATGACGGTAGGTAAATGGGGGGTGGTTGGTGAATGGAGATGGGAGGTGAATAGAGGATTGTAGGTAAATGGTGGATGGTAGGTGAAGGGAGGATGGTAGGTAAAGGAGGATGGTAGGTGGATAAAGGATGGTAGGTGAATGGAGGATGGTAGGTGAACGGTGGATGGTAGGTGAATGGAGGATGGTAGGTAAAGGGAAGATGGTAGTTGAATGAAAGATGGGAGGTGAATAGAGGATTGTAGGTGCATGGAAGATGGTAGGTGAAGGGAGAATTGTAGGTAAAGGAAGGATGGTAGGTGAATGAAGTATGGTGGGCGAATGTAGGATGGGAGGTGAATGGAGGGATTGGGATGAGGTTTGGATGGCATGGAGGACAGGATAGGATGTGGTATAGTGTGGCATGGCATTTGGTACAGGGTGACATAGAATGTGTGATAGAGTGACATTGAATGTGGGACAGGGTGGCATAGCATGTAGGACAGAACAGCATGACATGTGTGACAGGGTAGCATGGCATGTGGAACAGGGTGAGATGCCATTGGGGACACTACGAGATGTCATGGGGGACAGGGTGAGATGGCATTGGAACAGGGAGGGATAATGTGTGGGACAGGGTAGCATGGCATGTGGGACAGGATTGCATGGCCCGTACATGTGACAGGATGGCATGTAGTGGAGTATCATCCGGGTGGGATTGCGAATAGGAATAAATGGCCTGTGAGGGCAGCGAGGGATGGCATGTGAGAAAGGGTGGCATGGTATTGAAGCAGGGTGGCATGTCGTGTGGCGGAATGTCTTCTTAATTTCATGTATGTTTTCCTGTAGGATGGGGTGTAGGATTGGATAGCATGTGAACAGAGAGTGGGAAGGCATGTGGGATCGAGGGTGAAAGATGTGTATTTATTGGCGAGGGGCTTTGTATTGCTTGCGATATCTTGTACAGTACCTGGATGTTTTTCCAAAATGACAGGGCAAGCAGCTAGGTTTAGATATTGTAGTAGATGTTTCTTATGTTGCATTTATGAAAGTGGTGTTATGTATTAATCCATGCTAATGCAATATCTTTAAAGTTTGTATAACTATTCAATCTGGATTTATAATACGGATCCTCTGGTATAAAGCTCCTAGGAATGGTAGTGAGCCAAGCTGACCACATACTCCTTGTGTTCAAAATCAAAGCAATGTAATATATGACTGAAAAATCTAAATCTTTAATTATCGCCTTGCCAGCAAAGTTGGGGAATGGAGATTTACTGTTCAGTTTAGGAAACCGTAAGTCGATAAATGCAAAGATGATGAGAAAGTGAGTAGACAAAGGTAGGTAAGTGGGATTGGGTAGTTGAGCTAAGGACAGGGTCATGAGTAGGGCTGGCAGAGGTGAGCTGAGAGTGGATAGGAGTGCGTTAGAGAGTGAAAGCTTAAGTGAGCTGGATGGTGAATATGGGAAAAGAATGCGTCGAAATGAGTCAAAGGTGGACGTCATGACTTGAGTAGAGGGTAGATAAGTATAATGGAAAGTGATTGTGGGTAGATGGGGCAGGTTTATGCTGAAGGCTAATTGAATGCAGAAGCTTAGAAATGGCAAAGATAGGTTTATGGAGGACATTAGGTACCCAGGGGAGGATTATAGTAGGTTAC
>JAIGNY010000569.1:0-47500 GCA_020152595.1 Chiridota heheva | reverse complement strand
TTTTTACAGTTACCAAGCTATTTGCATGCTTGGGGCCTACACTATACGACACACGGTGTAGCTAAGTGTCGTTGTTGTAGACCTAGTCTACAGCAAATTTATCATGGTTAGTCCTGTAGGTCGCATCTGCATTATTATGATTTTGCATAATTTTGTTTATCTTTTAAAAAATGTTGAAATTTCAAGGCACTTGCAAGAAGTGTTTTGACTCGATTAATCGGACCGTAACGTTAGATGTGGAAAGTTTCGTGATTTGGGTAAAATAACTCGAAGTAGGCCTATGTGACCTTGGCCGTCCTAAAGCCAACTTATTTATCATTTACCCACTTAATACCTTTTGACATATATGCTGGGGACTGCATGAGGCAACCAGCTAATGTAAAAAGCAATCACAGCCTGTGTTAAATTCAAAGCAGTAGAAAACAGCTGATCACTTGTGTGCGACTGTCCTGTCATTGATGATATGACAGCACAAATTGTTGACATAGCGCTAGGTGCATATACCAGAACTACTTGCATTCAATTGCTGGTCCCAATCATATGTATGATAACAAAAAAACATTCATTTAAGAAGAGGATTAACAACACAACTGTTGTGAACCAATCAGGATGCTTTAAATCTCCAAAGTATATATGAACAAATGTTTAATGAGAATTGGAATTTCGGAGGTTTGTCAAAATTTTGAATGACTGAAAATACCACAGTGAAAAATATTTGTTAAAACTGCGGTCAAATTGTTTCAAGGGACATTGGTCACTTTTCCAACTGTCATGTTTTTGACCACTAAATCCACATTCACACTCACACTAAAATTTCAAAGCAATTACAAACAAAAATCCAATTGATTGGAAGTTAGAATTTGTGGCAAGTTTTGAACGCCTTATATCTCCCCCTGTTTTCTTTTCTTCTTACCTCTAGAATGACCTAACCTCACAGGTACAATTTAAACCTCGTTGTCGTGGTGCCGCTAAGCCCTCATCAAACAAACAAAGAAACAAACTTAAATATAAAGATGAGAAATGATGGCTTATTAAATTCAGTCAGAAACATTTTTCAAAACTGCAGTCAAATTGTTTGAAGGGACCTTGAATGTGTTTTTACCAACAATTTTCCAACTGTTGAAATTCCTACCAGTAATTGGGGGTGTTTGAAGGGACGTTGGTTGCATTTCCAATGCTTTTTGACTCCTAAATTTCATACTCGCAATTATATATCAAATTTCAAAGCAGTTACAAACAAAATTCTTATTGATGAAGATGCTATTAAATTCAGGCAGAAATATTTTTCAAAACTGCAGTCAAATTGTTTGAAGGGATTTTGGTTTAATTTCCAACTGGCATTTTTTCTTATACACCAATTTTGCAACTATTGACATTTCTCATAGTATTGGGGGTGATCCTCAAATTGTTTGAAGGAACGTTGATTCTATTTCCAACTGGCATGGGGTTTTTTACCACCAATTTTGCAACTATTGAAATTTTTGCCACTATTGTGGGTGATCCGTAAATTGTTTGAAGGAAAATTGGTTGCATTTTCAGCTTTCATGTGTTTTACCCCTATTTTTCAAAGAGTTATGAATTTAAATTTTGGGAGTAGTTACAAGCAAAATTTCCATTGATTACGGAAGTTAAAACTTTTGTCAAATTTTAAAAGATTGAAACCTACATAATGAGAAATGACGGTGTATCAAAAAAATTAATTTAGTCAAAAATATTTTTCAAAACTGCAGTTTGGAGGGATGTTGGTTTAATTTCCAACTAACATGTTTTTTTTACCACCAATTTTCCAACTGTTTAAATTTCTGCCAGTATTGGGTTGATCTTCCCCTCCCCTCCCCCTCCCCCATCCTCCCCCTCCCCCCCACTCCCCATCTCTTACCTTCTTCCCCCTCAGCACAACATCTGTTGTGGGTGGTGTTGCATGATATATCGATGTACGGGAACTTAAATGCATAATTACATTCTACATACAGAATGCACTCCTGACCGCTATGGTGCTGGATGTGACCAAGTATGTTCTTGTCAAGAAGGAGGTACCTGTCATAGATTCACAGGTGTGTGTCAATGTCCAGAAAGATTCTCAGGATCAAATTGTGAAGGTACAGTAAGTCTTTTTACTGTAAGTAATATCTATCATTGCATTATGTTGATTGCCTTGTTCAATAAATCTTAATACAAAACAAACAGGGTGATTCATAATGATATACAGAAGCAAGGGCGGAATCAGAAGAGGAAGGGGGAAGGGAAAGGGGGTGGGGGGGATGCCTGGGTTTACCATGGCCCCACCCAGATTTGTTTTGAAGATAATTTTTTGGATACTACAAGATAATTCCGGTAAGTATGGTGAATGAATATTATACCAACGGATAAGCTAAAAAGTATTCAAGTTTTTTAAATCTTGACAACAAAATGCTTAGCAATTATAACTTGCTATACTTAGTCATACGCAGTCATTATAATTAATTCCCATGCTATTTTTAGCCTGCAGAATAACAAAAGAAATAAACTAATTCTGACAGTAACATCAACAACCCTCGTTGATGCTTTAGTAACCTCTACAAAACCACGAAAAGTTGAATCTTTTTGCATTATTTCATGATAACTGTATAATAATGATCAAAAGAAGAAGAAAGAAAGAAAATATCAGAAAATAAATACGATAAAGTTACAAGTATGTGGTAAAAATCCATTTTTAAATACATGTGGACATTATTGAATGTTATCTAACTCATTAAGTATAAAATTAATTGGTAATATACCTATCTTCAACATTTTTATATCATATCACAACAAGAAGATTTTGCTTAAAACTTACAAATTTGAGCATGTAATATATGTTAATAATTCTTACTAACAAAATTATATTACTATGTTTAGTTATCACTTTTTTAGGTTATTGATAAAATAATGCAATGATAAAAATGGTTAAAGCTTTAAATTATTTTAAAAGGAGCAAACATGGTTAACAGGTCAAATATTAATATTAGCTTCACCCTTTCCCATCAGGGATTTGATATCTAAATACCGTATCCCTGTTTCCATTCTCTGCTTATGTTATAAGGATTACAACATTCTGGCTCTACCCCTGTATGGATAAGGGTTTCTACTGTCTTTCAAATGTTTCCCCTTTTAAAGGGGCTAAAATCTCAGGCGAACCGTTAGAAAATTTACCCTCATGGGAACAAATAATACTAGATCCTCCTTTTCAAAAAACATCACGAAAATTCTCAAACCTTCACCTATGAAGCTAGAAAATTGCAAATTAAATTTCCATCAAATGCTGCTGCTCATCGGGTAATGTCTTTTAATTTTCGTGCACTTTTCTTCAGTCAACAGGAAATTTTCTTTATTTTAGGCAATTTCTTGTTTTCAGGAAAATTCCTTCAATTATTAAGAAATTTCTTTCTTTTTTAGGATTCTTTTTGTGAAATGTTGCTAAATTTTACAAAAATGTTTTCCAATTTGTTGTTAATAATGTTCCAGATTTACCTCCCAACCAGAAGAAAGCATGCAACCGGAACTGCTTTTAAAACATGAAATCTAATGTTATCTTTGATTTTGGTTCAGTTGGCTTGGCCCCCCCTAACATTTTACATAACAGGCATATTTGTGTTCCACATGCAGAATGTCTTGCTGGTCTGTTTGGAGCTACATGCAACGGAGTGTGTCATTGTAAAGGATTGAATACCTGTAACAAAACCACAGGTGTGTGTGGCAGTAGACAGTGTGCAGATGGATTTTCAGGATCAAATTGTCAAGGTACAGTAACTCTTTGCTTCTTAAATCTTGCTTAACTTTGCATTTTTAGCTCAACCCACAGAGTGAGTGTGAGTTGAGATCATCAAATCATATGTGAGCTACCATAATATATGCCTGTAGTAATTTTTTCTGTGAAATGCATCTCCTCTGTAGTTTGTGCAGTTTTGCTCTTGAAATTTTGACTCATTCAAGACATTTTCATGATTGATTTGGCTAACATTCAATTAAAGCTTTTTCAGGGTATTTTTGAGTTACAGTTTTAGAAAGGTGGTAATTTTTAGCACAAGGAAGTTGAGGTCATAGAGTGGGAAGAGTCTGTTAACTTTTATCTTCTGTTTTTAGAATGTATCTAGTCAAATATTTTTAGCTAAAGACTTTTGAAATTTAGTAGTTTTGAAGAGCATGTATTCAGTTTTCATTTACTGTTTGCATACCTTAAATAGAGCAATTTCTATTTTCATGAAAATCTGCAGTCAAAACTTGAAAATATATGCTGATGAGTAAATAATTGCCTACAGCTGACTATTCACACATTTGTTTACAAAGTTCAAAGTTTTAAAATGTTAAGGCCCTTGCTAGAAGTGTTTTGGCTCGATTAAGCGGACCGTAACGTTAGATGTGGAAAGTTTCGTGATTTGGGTACAATAACTCGTAGTAGGCCTATATGTCCTTGACCTTCTTAAAGCCTACCTATTTGTCATATCCGACTAAATACTTTTTGACATATATGTTGGAGGCTGCATGAGGCAGCCAGCTAATGTAAAAAGCAACCACAGCCTGTGTTAATTTCAAAGCAGTAGAAAACAGCTGATCACTTGTGTGCGACTGTCCTGTCATTGATGATATGACAGCACAAATTGTTGACATAGCGCTAGGTGCATATACCAGAACTACTTCGTTTAATTGCTTGTCTTAATCGTGTGTATGATAACAAAAAAACATTCATTTAGGAAGAGGATTAACAACACAACTGTTGTAAACCAATCACGACGCTTCATATCTGCAAAGTATAAATGAACAAATGTGTAATGAGAATTGAAATTTCAGAATTGTTGTCATATTTTTGAATGACTGAAAAAACCACAGTAAAAATATTTGTCAAAACCGCGATCAAATTGTTTCAAGGGACATTGGTCACTTTTCCAACTGTCATGTTTTTGACCCCTTAATTCAAACTCGCAGTTATGTTTTAAATTTTAAATCAGTTACAAACAAGAATCCCATTGATTGGAATTTATAATTTTTGGCAATTTTTGAATGCCTTAAATTTCCCCATGTTTTTTCCTTCCTTTCTCTAGAATGATCTAACCTCTCAGGCATAATTTGACCATCGTTGTCGTGGTGCTGTTAAGCCCTCAGTCATCAAGCAAACAAACAAACTGAAACCTAAAGAAGAGAAATGAAGATGCTTAATAAATTCAGTCAGAAACATTTTTCAAAATTGCGTTAAATTGTTTAAAGGGAAGTTGATTCCATTTCCAACAGGCATGTCTTTTTACCACCAGTTTTTCAACTTTTGACATTTCTTTCAGTATTGGGGTTGATCCTCAAATTGTTTGAAGGAATATTGGTCGCATTTTCAACTTTCAAACTAGCTGTTATTAGTTTAAATTTGGAAGTAGAAACAAACAAAATTTCCATTGAATGTGGATGTTAGAACTTTCGTCAAATTCTAAAAGATTGAAACTTACATAATGAGAAATAACAGTGTATTAAATTCAGTCAAAAATATTTTTTTTCAAAACTGCAGTCAAAGTGTTTGAAGGGATGTTGAATGTGTTTTTACCAACTATATTTCAACTATTGACATTTCTGCCAATAATTGGGGATGTTTGAAGGAACATTGGTTGCATTTGCAATGCTTTGACTCCTAAATTTCATACTCGCAGTTATATTTCAAATTTCAAAGCAGTTACAAACAAAATTCCCATTGATCGGAACTTAGAATTTGCTTCAAATTTTTGAACAACTGATGCCTTAAAATGAGATATGAAGATGCTTTTTAAATTCAGGCAGAAATACTTTTTTAAAACTGCGGTCAAATTGTTTGAAGGGATGTTGGTTTAGTTTCCAACTGACATGTTTTTTTTAACAGCAAATTTCCAACTGTTTAGATTTCTGCCTGTATTGGGTTGATCCTCCTCCACCCTCCCCTTCCCCAGCACGACATCTCTGGTGGGTGGTGGTGCATGATATATTGGTATACGGAAACTTAAATGCATAATTACATTCTACTGTACATACAGAATGCACTCCTGACCGTTATGGTGCTGGATGTGACCAAGTGTGTTCTTGTCAAGGAAGAGGTACCTGTCACAGATTCACAGGTGTGTGTCAATGTTCAGAAAGATTCTCAGGATCAAATTGTGAAGGTACAGTAAGTCTTTACACTTGCAGTAATATTTATCATTGCATTATGTTCATTGCTTTATTTAATAAATGTGAATACAAAACAAACAGGGTGGTTCATAGTAATATACAGAAGCAAGGGCGGAATCAGAAAAGAGAAGGGGGGGGGGGGGAGGGGGGCATGAGGTATCACGGCCCATGAACATTTTTTTTTGGATACTACAAGATAATTCTGGTAAGTGTGGTTCATGAATATTATAGCAACGGATTAGCTAAAAGTATTAAAGTCTTTCATATTTTCACAACAAATTGCTTACCAATTAGAACTTGCTATACTTAGTCATGCACAGTCATTATAATTAAATCCCATGCTTCCTTTCTAGCCTGTAGAATAAAAGATTATATAAATCAAATCTAACAGTAACATCAACAACCCTCGTTGATGCTTTAGTTACCTCTACAAAACCACGAAAAGTTGAATCTTTTTGCATTATTGAATGATAACTGTATAATAATAATAAAAAGAGGAAGAGATTAAGAAAAGATCAGAAAATGAAAAACAAGTTACAAGTACGTGGTAAAACATTTTTGAATACATGTTAATATTATTTAATGTTATCTTAACTCAGTAAGTATAAAATTGATTGGTAATATACTCATTTTCAATATTTTTACATCATATCACAACAAGAAGATTTTGCTTAAAGCTCAACATTTTGAGTATGTTATTATATTACTATCTGTTTAGTTATCACCTTTTGTGTTAATGATAATATAATGCAATGATGAAAATGGTTAAAGATTTAAATTATTGTTAAGAGGAGCATGCATGGTTAAAAGGTCAAATATTGATATTTACTTCTAGTTATACCTTACCTTCCATGCTACTCATATGCAATCTGGTCACATGACCTGATTCTAACGCACTTCTAACCGACCTTAACAACATAGCTACCATCCAAACCTTGACCTCCATGTTACCTCTACTGACCCTCACTCTTTTCAGCGCGTTGTTTGCACACAACATCGCTGACAGGAGTCATTTCTTTATTGATTTAATCTCTTTCTTACAAATTTTCTCTTTTGCAGCTTCTACCAGGCAGGTTTTTCCGCTGCTCTATCTTATCCGGTTCGCCTTTTCAAGTCTTTCTAGGTAAGACAAGGTAGCCATAGGCCCGAGTTTTATTCGGTGCGCCTCCCAGGACTTTCCCGTGTAGCCTACACTTAGAATATAGTGTTTTTGTCTCAATCCGCACAAAGCGGGTGGCTAGTTTAAGAGTGTCCCACTCTCGTAGCGGGTGCTTTTAGGCTCCAGAGCACCAAGTGTGCCTGTCTAGTAGACCTCTTGCCCCTGGGTTGAGGTATTTTTCACCTTCGGCCCCGCCCTTCCACGAGGAGAGTCTAGCGATAAATTTATGCACTGCATTAGGATATTTTCAGTGCAGCTTCTCATATGCTTTACGCCAATTTCTTTAACCGATGTTGGCGCATGCGCATTAGGTCAGAGTCACCACAGAGTTGTTCGAGGAGTCGGCTTCTTACAGCTCCAAGAAGCTACATTTGTTACAAGAGAACCTATATTATAATTACCGTTACCAGTCAGCCGGTGAATATTGTGTTTTCGTTTTTCTCGCATAAGACAACAGTTTTAATTTTCAACCTTGAATTTTGGGGCGTTGGAAAAACCTGGAAGGAGTCTCTCCGACGTCCTCTTTACAGGAGATCTATTATTTTCTTCTTATCTCCACAGACGCCAAGTCACTTAGTGGTTTGTGTTTTCCACGCTACTCTACGCTAATAAAGAATTTACGTTTGATGTTTTTTCTCGGGTTCTAAAAATTTTCCAGATAGTGAAATTTTCTCTTAAAAATTTCTTGATGTACTAAGTTGCTGTGGTTTGTCTCTCTATAAACGTGATCGAAGGGTTGTAGATACATCCCCCGTAAGGTGTCTTGTTGTATTTGTATATGTATGCATATATATATATATATATATATATATATATATATATATATATATATATATATATATATATATATATATATATATATATATATATATATATATATATATATATATATATATATATATATATATATATATATATATATATATATATATATATATATATATATATATATATATATATATATATATATTATATATATATATATATATATATATATATATATATATATATATATATATATATATATATATATATATATATATATAAATATGTATATATATATATATATATATATATATATATATATATACATATATATATATATATATATATATATATATATATATATATATATATATATATATATATATATATATATATATATATATATATATATATATATATATATATATATATATATATATATATATATATATATATATATATGTATATATATATATATATATATATATATATATATTATATATATATATATATATATATATATATATATATATATATATATATATATATATATATATATATATATATATATATATATATATATATATATATATATATATATATATCTTTATTTTTCAGAAAATAAACGCCAAGAGGCGACATAAATCAGTTAGTCTCAGGGCTTCTACTTACGCCATAGCCACCTTCTTGATAAGATTACTGAGTCGTGGAGGCCTGTGTTTGTAGTTTACTGTTTTAACTTTTTCCTGATTAACACCCTGGAGCCCTCTGACTGATAGATTACTGAGTCAGTAGAGCCACGGGTGCGGTCTATCAGACGAAATTCTATATATTTATAAAAGTAGCGTCGTAAAAAAGACGTCACTTAGATTTTTAGTGAGTAAGCCCTTTGTACACCGTTGTAAAGGTAAAGGTGGCGCTTAAAGAGGTTATACGTGAGTCACCAGTGCTTTCACGAATCCTTGCTGGTCCGTACGGCTCCGGTGATCGGATCCATACGGCCCCACGGCCGGTGTTCACGGCTCCGTACGGATCAGTGACGGCTCCGTACGGGTCCATTGAACGGTTCAATACGTCTTCGTCCCCCCCCCGCCGCCACCGCCACCCAAGCTTGAAGCACAGCCTCCTCCCGCCCAACGACGGGCCCCCACAGGTAAGTAGGCGTACGCTAACACGTACCCCAGTGGTACCAAACGCTGTGGCACAGCCCTACCCTCCCGTCCTCCCGGTGAGGTCTCCCGCACGAGGCAGACCCCGGAGGAAATAAAGGAATTGGGACAGTCCATACAAGGATAAGCAGAGTCGACGTCACCAGTCCTTTTCCTCCTCCTCTTCCCCACCTTTTCCTGAGCCCAGGTGGAGGCGTAGGAAGCGACGCAGGGAAACCCCTTCTAGGATTCCACCTTCCAGGACACACTCAGCTCTGAGGGATACTAAGCCAACAATTAGGCAATTTCCCATTAATGCCTCCCTGGTGTCCAGCTTTAGGCATTGGGCTAGGACCCCGAACAGGGACTGGACAGCCCACAACAGAGAAGTTGATAAGGCCACGCGTGTCCAAACAGCTGCCTATCAGGCGCTCATAAACACCCCCCTGATCCCGGACGGGTGTGGCAACTCCTCCACCAGCCAACGAGTGGCACCGCCGCGGTGTCCAGCTCCGTGGCCAGGGCTAAATCTCTTAACCCTGTGGTCCAGCGGAGGGAAGATTTCCTAACAGCTGTCAATTGGACTGTACGGCGGGGTTTTAAGTACCAAGCCCTTGCTGTATAAGTGACAAAGGGCATATACTCGGTTTTGCGTAGGCATCTACCAGCCGACGTCCTTACAAAGACCCTCTCGGATTTCTTAGACGCGATAGTCGACCACCTCGCCTGAGCCTCCACAAAGGTAGTCCAGAAGAGGCCCGAGAATGTTCTCCCTCTCCTGGAATATTGACGCCACTCAGGCGAACCTTCGGCGCTTGCTAACAGAAGCTCCGGACCTATTTCCAGGTCACTTCCGAAATGTTCTGTCGCACCAAGCTGGCTGCCAGGACGTTTTTTAGAAAACTCAGAAGCTGTTAGCGAAGACGAAGTTTGTTCTTCTCTTCCCACACGTCGCCGCCCTTCGGCCCCATACGGGGCCGAGGTGCGCTTAACCAGCGACGGAACCGGCGTTTCCTTGACACAGTCACGGGGCCCTACACAGCTTCTTCCTCTTGCCAGGAGTCCACTTCGTGGACCAGGTAGAGTGAACGTGGCAGGGGCCGGTCAATGCTGCCCCCTCTGCACGCAGAGCGGGTACCTCCTCTTCCCGAGGGAGGGAGAAAGGCAAGGGACAACGTTTTTGACACCCCCTCCCCGACGCCCCTTTTGAACGCCGTCCCAGTCGGAAGACGTTTGAGGAAATTTTCAGAGGCATGGAAGAGAGTCACCACAGACAAATATGAGCTACAAACCATTCAGCAGGATTACTGTCTAGAGCTCACGACTCCTCCGCCCCAGAGGTGTCTTTCGCCCCAACCCACGCCTTGTCTGGGCGACCACGCAGAGTCTTTGGATCGTAGGCAAGTCCCTTCTGTCTTGGTGCATGACGAACAAGGTCACACTCCAGGCGGTCCACCACAGAATGGGCCCTACTCCCGCGGGTGACCGTGGCGATCTGGTTGACCTTCGGTCTCCTAGACGTAAATCTGTTCGCGCCCGTGGACAACCACAAGCTACCATTTTTTTTTTGCGCTCTGACACCCGACTCGAGAGTCTGGAAAGTCGACGCGTTTACGATCAGGTGGACCAACTTCGTAGGCTACGCCTACCCACCGTTCGCTCTGGAACCGAGAGTACTGAGCAAGGTGATGTACGATCAGTGTCACATGTTTCTTCTGGTAGCTCTGGACTGGCCCGGCCAACTGTGGTTTCCTAAGCTGCTCAATCTTATCGCAAGTTTCCCGTACGAGCTTCCGGTCACGGACGAGTTAGTCTCAATCCCGGGCTCCGGCAAACTGCACCACAATCCAATAGCACTCCATTTGACTGTGTGGCCTCTATACGCAAATCCATTGTGTCGCAGGATCTTTTAGAGGCAGCTGCCCAAATGGCATTCGGAAGCCGGAGACCTTCCACTTTGAGGATGTATGCTTTCAGACTCGGGATAATCCGGGAATGGTGCCAAGATAGATCAATTTTTCTGCATACGGCGCCTCTTGGTGACGTAGCGGATTTTGTTTTGGTCCAGTTTAACCTGAATAAATCCATGAATACAGTCAAGGGGTTCAGGACAGCCATAGCAGCTTTCCACCGGGGATTTCCAGATGGTTCGACCGTCACCGACGCGCAGCCTCTGGCAAGATTAATTAAAGGAATGTTCTTACTAAGACCTTCAGTTCGGAAGCTCGCTCCCCTTTGGGATATGCAGGTGTTTTCGAGACATTAGCACAGGCTCCAATTAAGCCTTTGTAAGCATGTCTACTCAAGGAACCGACGACCAAAACGTTATTTATACCCTCCGCGGCCTCTGCTAGAGGTGCCGTATACGCGCTTTTGCTTAAAGAAGGCTTTATTCGCTTTAAATTGGGTGTTGTTCGACACTTGTTTGACCTAGCCTTCTTAGCCAAGAACCAAACATTAAGAGTTTTTACCGAAACCAATATTCTTTTCGTCACTCGCTATGTTTTCTGATACGGCAGAGGACAAGGCCTGGTGCCACTTTATTAAACGTACGCATTCTTTTCGGAACGATGTAAACGCCTTATCTGTGTCCTTAAAAGATCCGCATCGCGCCGTCTCGCGTGATACGATTTCACGTTGGATTGTTTAGGCAATCATATGCAATAAATCCGCGTTATTCGCAAAACGATTGG
This sequence comes from Chiridota heheva, assembly GCA_020152595.1. Lineage (NCBI taxonomy): Eukaryota > Metazoa > Echinodermata > Holothuroidea > Apodida > Chiridotidae > Chiridota > Chiridota heheva. The sequence goes on along the minus strand of JAIGNY010000569.1, from coordinate 35,597 downwards.
TTAAGACACATCAGGTACGAGGTATAGCTACATCGATTGCGCTTTTTGGTCAGGTTCTCCTCAACGAGATCCTTCGTGCTGCAGTATGGAAAACGCCTGCCATGTTCGTCTCCGCATATATGAAGGATATACCAGAATATCAAGGCGGAGAAAAAAGGACCGTTGTTTCAAGAAGAGGACTGTCCCTTTCTCGAGGTGGATATTCTTGCTTTCAATTATTTACGTTCTCTCGTTCAATTAAGATTCTTCCATTAATTTTTGTAACGTCTTAGTCTTTCACTAACGGATTTCGGCTGCTTTTCTGGCACGTTTAATTCATTTCTTTTTACTAACAGTTTTTTCTTGCCGTTGTTCAGGTTCTTTTAATTTTATTTATTCTTACTATCGAAACTTTGCCGTTGTTTTGGCGGTTGTTCTTTCGTTGTTTTACTAACGGAATTTTTCCGATCTTTGCCACCTTTTATTTCATTTATGTTTTACTAACACGATTCTGCTGCGGTCCTGGCAGCTACTGTTTAGTTTAACTTTATAGACGGTTTGATCCCCTCATTCTTTACCAAGCCGCCCCGATCCTCTGATGAACCTTGTAAGTTTTTATCATGACGTATTGGGCATTGTTTACAATTGACTCTGTTCCTACTCGTGTGCAGTCTCCTCTAACACCAATATCGCACCCCTAACACAACTAAAACTGACTCACATACCCAAACAGACCTCACCTGGCTCTTCTTACCCAGTCCTAATCCCATCACCATTGTCAACTACCAAACCACACCCATTACCCATACCACCTTCACCACCACCACTTCCCCGCCTAACCTTCCTTCCTAATCTAAGAGTCCCGCCATCCCCTACTCCAACACCTCTAATGCCAACAAACATTAACTCAAGCCAACCTGGCTAACAATCATCCAACCAACATGCAACAAACCAAGAAACCACCTATCAACAAACAGCCCATCATCCAAACCCACACAAATGACACGGAAGAGAAGATGGATTGTTCGGCTACCGAACATACTTCTCGTCTAATTTTCAAAACCAACAGTTTCCAAAGAAACAGAGACAAATCCCCCCAAAATAAGCCAACTCAGACACAACAGATCCTCCTCAAGATAACCCCTGCCTCCTCATGGCGTGCAACATAGACAATAACAATAACACTCACAACATCGCACAATGGAACATAAGGAGCCTTAAGGTCAATTCTAAAGAAATTGACCTTCTGGCCACCACCTTTAAACCAGCCGTCTTCTGCCTACAAGAAACTTTCTTGAAAACCACTGACCATTACTCTCCTAGACGTAAATCTGTTCGCGCCCGTGGACAACCACAAGCTACCATTTTTTTTTTGCGCTCTGACACCCGACTCGAGAGTCTGGAAAGTCGACGCGTTTACGATCAGGTGGACCAACTTCGTAGGCTACGCCTACCCACCGTTCGCTCTGGAACCGAGAGTACTGAGCAAGGTGATGTACGATCAGTGTCACATGTTTCTTCTGGTAGCTCTGGACTGGCCCGGCCAACTGTGGTTTCCTAAGCTGCTCAATCTTATCGCAAGTTTCCCGTACGAGCTTCCGGTCACGGACGAGTTAGTCTCAATCCCGGGCTCCGGCAAACTGCACCACAATCCAATAGCACTCCATTTGACTGTGTGGCCTCTATACGCAAATCCATTGTGTCGCAGGATCTTTTAGAGGCAGCTGCCCAAATGGCATTCGGAAGCCGGAGACCTTCCACTTTGGGGATGTATGCTTTCAGACTCGGGATAATCCGGGAATGGTGCCAAGATAGATTAATTTTTCTGCATACGGCGCCTCTTGGTGACGTAGCGGATTTTGTTTTGGTCCAGTTTAACCTGAATAAATCCATGAATACAGTCAAGGGGTTCAGGACAGCCATAGCAGCTTTCCACCGGGGATTTCCAGATGGTTCGACCGTCACCGACGCGCAGCCTCTGGCAAGATTAATTAAAGGAATGTTCTTACTAAGACCTTCAGTTCGGAAGCTCGCTCCCCTTTGGGATATGCAGGTGTTTTCGAGACATTAGCACAGGCTCCAATTAAGCCTTTGTAAGCATGTCTACTCAAGGAACCGACGACCAAAACGTTATTTATACCCTCCGCGGCCTCTGCTAGAGGTGCCGTATACGCGCTTTTGCTTAAAGAAGGCTTTATTCGCTTTAAATTGGGTGTTGTTCGACACTTGTTTGACCTAGCCTTCTTAGCCAAGAACCAAACATTAAGAGTTTTTACCGAAACCAATATTCTTTTCGTCACTCGCTATGTTTTCTGATACGGCAGAGGACAAGGCCTGGTGCCACTTTATTAAACGTACGCATTCTTTTTCGGAACGATGTAAACGCCTTATCTGTGTCCTTAAAAGATCCGCATCGCGCCGTCTCGCGTGATACGATTTCACGTTGGATTGTTTAGGCAATCATATGCAATAAATCCGCGTTATTCGCAAAACGATTGGTTAAGACACATCAGGTACGAGGTATAGCTACATCGATTGCGCTTTTGGTCAGGTTCTCCTCAACGAGATCCTTCGTGCTGCAGTATGGAAAACGCCTGCCATGTTCGTCTCCGCATATATGAAGGATATACCAGAATATCAAGGCGGAGAAAAAAGGACCGTTGTTTCAAGAAGAGGACTGTCCCTTTCTCGAGGTGGATATTCTTGCTTTCAATTATTTACGTTCTCTCGTTCAATTAAGATTCTTCCATTAATTTTTGTAACGTCTTAGTCGTTCACTAACGGATTTCGGCTGCTTTTCTGGCACGTTTAATTCATTTCTTTTTACTAACAGTTTTTTCTTGCCGTTGTTCAGGCTCTTTTAATTTTATTTATTCTTACTATCGAAACTTTGCCGTTGTTTTGGCGGTTGTTCTTTCGTTGTTTTACTAACGGAATTTTTCCGATCTTTGCCACCTTTTATTTCATTTATGTTTTACTAACACGATTCTGCTGCGGTCCTGGCAGCTACTGTTTAGTTTAACTTTATAGACGGTTTGATCCCCTCATTCTTTACCAAGCCGCCCCGATCCTCTGATGAACCTTGTAAGTTTTTATCATGACGTATTGGGCATTGTTTACAATTGACTCTGTTCCTACTCGTGTGCAGTCTCCTCTAACACCAATATCGCACCCCTAACACAACTAAAACTGACACACATACCCAAACAGACCTCACCTGGCTCTTCTTACCCAGTCCTAAGCACATCACCATTGTCAACTACCAAACCACACCCATTACCCATACCACCTTCACCACCACCACTTCCCCGCCTAACCTTCCTTCCTAATCTAAGAGTCCCGCCATCCCCTACTCCAACACCTCTAATGCCAACAAACATTAACTCAAGCCAACCTGGCTAACAATCATCCAATCAACATGCAACAAACCAAGAAACCACCTATCAACAAGCAGCCCATCATCCAAACCCACACAAATGACACGGAAGAGAAGATGGATTGTTCGGCTACCGAACATACTTCTCGTCTAATTTTCAAAACCAACAGTTTCCAAAGAAACAGAGACAAATCCCCCCAAAATAAGCCAACTCAGACACAACAGATCCTCCTCAAGATAACCCCTGCCTCCTCATGGCGTGCAACATAGACAATAACAATAACACTCACAACATCGCACAATGGAACATAAGGAGCCTTAAGGTCAATTCTAAAGAAATTGACCTTCTGGCCACCACCTTTAAACCAGCCGTCTTCTGCCTACAAGAAACTTTCTTGAAAACCACTGACCATTACTCCCTCAACAACTTCACTTGCTATCATAAACATCAAGTGGACGCCGACAGGGCCTGTGGGGGCGTCTCTATTCTCGTTAGACACGAAATCTCACACAGCTCGATTGGAAGCTCGAGAAGGCCAGCTGGCCCCTTTTTTAAACCCTCTGCGACTCACACCTCTTCCTCGTCTTCTCGAGGGTGATGATCCCATGTAAATTTTTAGTAACATCCTTATCAACATCGCCACCTGCTCCATTCCCCAAACCTCCAAATCCCCTAACCACCTAACCCCTGGCTCACTGATGACTGCAAAACTGCGATCAAGAACAGGAAAAGGGCCCCAAGGAATTCTAAAACTAACCCAACAACCCACAACCTCAACTTCTTTTACACCAACCGATCAAGTACAGTAAAACCAACACTTGAAATAACTTCATCTCTTCTCTTACCACCAACACCCCCACTAAGAAGAATTCGAGAATGGTTAACAGCTTTCACGGCAGGGTGAGCAAGTTACCCATCTCCTATTTCCCCTGGAATGGTAACCTTCTCACCACTAAGAAGGACATCGTTAGCAACCTCGTTGCCTCTTTCAGCAACATTTTGTCCTCGGCCAACTACCTTAATGCTTTCAAAGCCAAAAAAGCTCACGATAAAACCCGGAGTATCACCTTTCCCTTCGACAAAACCGAGAGGTATAATACCCCTCTCACCCTTTCTGAATTAAATTAAGCCATCTATGCCGCTAACTGCACCTCCAAGGGCTGAGATAACATTCCCTACCAATTCCTGAAACACCTTCCCAACAAGGCCACTACTACCCTACTCACCATTCTCAACCACATCTGGTCCTCACACTCCTTTCCCCCTATCTGGAGGACAACAATCGTCATCCCCGTTCCCAAATCGGGAAAGGGCAATACCGATCCCTCCAGCTACCTCCCCCATCGCCCTTACCTGCTGTCTCTGTGAAATTATGGAAAGGATCATTAACCAGAGACTAAACTGGTTTCTTGAGACCAATATAATCCTCTCCCCTTACCAAAGCGGCTTTCGGAAACGTAACAATAATCTAGACTAGTTAATTACACTCGACACCGCTATCCGAGAATCCTTTGAAAAAGAAACACCTCATTGCCATCTTCTTTTAAGCTTTTGACACTACTTAGAATTACGGCATTATCCGCAAACTTCACACAATCGGCCTCAGAGGCCACCTTCCCACCTTTATTCAAAACTTCCTTTCACCCAGGCACTTTCAATTTCGTATTTCTCAAGAAGGGGGCGTCCCCAAGGCAGCATCCTCTCTCCCACTCTATTCAACCTGAGCATTAATGACATAACGGGCAACCATGGCCCAACATCAAACATGCCCTCTACGTGGACGACCTCACCATCTCCTCTCAAGCTTTCCTCTTGTAGAAAATAGGCTTCAATTCAACCTCAACCGGCTGCAAGCAAGGTGCAACAACAAGGGTTTTAAATTCTCTAAAGACAAGACAGTTTGCATGCACTTCTGTCATTTCAACAACCTCCACCCCAACCCGAACCTCGTACTTAATGGCAATCGCAAAGAATCCTACAAGCAACACATCACCAACCTGAAACAGAATTGCAACACCTCCCTCAAAATTTTCCGCTTTCTCTCCAATAACACTTGGGGTGCGAACCGGCATGCCTCCTCAAAATCTTCAGGCCCACCATTCGTGCCAAGCTTGACTACGGCAATATTTTCTACTGTGTCGCTCACATTTCTTACCTCATTTACATCAACACCATCCAAAATGAAGCCCTCAGGTTTTGTCTAGGTGCTCACAGGACCTTCCCAATCAACAGCTTTCATATTGAAGCCAACGAAGCCCTCTTTTTGCTAAGGTGTAGAAAACTTAGCCTCTCCAATGTTTTAGAGCCCACACCAACACCCAGATCCCTGTTTACAACCTCATTAGGTACCCCAATGTATCCACTCTCTTTGATAGGACTAAAATCCCATCTACCCTTCTCAGCTAACGCATCAAATCAGACCTTTTCTATCTCGGCATCAATCCCACTATTCTCAGCACTTTCTTCTGGCCTACTTTTCCTTTCTAGGCCACCCGCTCCCGTCTATCCACCCGGACCTCTCTACTCATCACAAAAACCAAACCCACCCTAACCTCTTCATCAACCTCCACAACCAAATCAAAGATCAACTCTTAAACTATGCCTCCATCTATACTGATGGCTCCAAGGAAGGCAACAAGATAGCTGCTGCTGCCGTCATCCGAGACATCACCCTCAGTAGCAGGCTTCCTGACTACTCATCCATCTTTACGGCCAAGGCCATCCGCCTCGTCCTCAACTTTACTGAATACTCTCCGCTCAGCCACTTTGCCATCTTCTTCAACTCCAAGACTGTCCTTACTTCATTACTCAATGTTAAATGGAATAAGCCCACATTTCACCTCATCCTCCGTAAACTCCTTTCGCCCCCCCTCCGTAGGAAACATATCCTTTTCTTCTGGATACCCAGCCGTGTTGGCATCCCTGGCAATGACAGGGCTGATGCAGCTGCTAAGTTTACCCTCACTTTTCCCCCTACCCCTTTTTCCAAAACCCTTTCTGACATCAAACTGCTTATCGCTTCTCTTGTTCGTGGCTGCTGGCAAACCTCATGGAAATCCCAAATTGATAACAAACTCCACGTCATCCAGCCCACCATTCCGATCAGACCACCATTCACAACCTATCCCGTATTGAAAACCTCCACATTACACGCCTTAGAACAGGTCACACCTGCCTCTCTCACTCCCACCTCCTTACTGGCTCCCCTACCACTCTGCAACAATTGACATTGCACTCTCACAGTCCATCACATTCTCCTTGCTTGCCCCCTGTACAACCTTCCCAGAGCTTCCCTTGTTGCCCACAACTCAATAGCCGAGCTCTTCCAAAAAAGACTTTCGGATAAAATTATTTCCCTTCTTTATCATGAGTCCCTCTACAGCCATATCTAGTCCTACTTCCTCACCCCGTCTCTCTCTCTACATTATGTTTCACCCATACACCTCTCTCGATCCCAGCTTTCTGGCTTTTAGTTCTCGTGTTTCTGTCAATCTCCAACTGTGTACTCTACTTCCTACTTCTAAAATGATCTAACCTCTCAAGCACAATTAAACCCTTGCTGTTGTGGTGCACTTAAAGTCTCATCAGTTACCAGCCCAGCTCCGACCTTCATATAGCCTCTATTAACCCTCTACAAATCTTTTTCAGCGCGTTGTTTTCACACAACATCGCTGGAGCTGATCAAATTTTCTTTCATAAATTTAAACTTTTTCTAACAAGTTTCTCCTTTGTGACTTCTACCAGGCAGGTTTTTCCGCTGCTCTACTGTATCTTATCCGGTTTGCCTTTTTAAGTCTACTGAGGTCAAACACGAGGTAGCCATGGGTCCATAATTTCTTCGGTCCGTCTTACAGGACTTTCCCGTGTAGCCTACACTTAGGATATAGTGTTTTTGTCTCCATCCATACAAAGCGGGTGGCTAGTTCGAGAGAAGTCCCACTCTCGCGGCGGGTGTTTTTAGGCCCAGGGCACCAAGTGTGCCTGTCTAGTAGACCTCTTGTCGCTGGGTTTTAGTGTTTTTCACCCTCAGTCCGCCCTTCCACGAGGAGAACCTAGGGTTATACTATGCATTGTATTAACATGTTAGGATATCTTCAGTACAGGTTCTCGTATGCATTAGGCCAATTTCTTTAATTGATTTTGTCGCATGCGTCTTGGGTCGACGTCACCACAGAGTGTTCGTTTTAAGGAGCTACAGTTGTTACATGAGAGCCTATATTTTATTTAACGTTACCAGTACATATCGTGTATTCGTTTTTCTCGCATATAATTAACACAAAGTTTTTCATTTTCAAGCTTAAATTTTGGGGCGCTGGAGAGAATTTGAGGGGGTCTCTTTGATATTATATTTTCTTTTATCTCCACAGATGCCAAGTTTCTCAGTGCTTCGTGTTTTTCACGCTACCAGTACGCTATTAAAGAATTTACCTTAGGTGCATTTTCTCTGGCTTCTACAAATTTTCTGATAGAAATTGTTTTGATAAAAACTTTTTGATGTACTAATTTGCTATGGCTTGCCTCTTTGTGTTTGTCGATGGTACATCTCCCGTGATGTAAGTGTATATGTATGCATTCATATATATTTTTACTTTTCAGAAAAACGCCAAGAGGCGATATAAATCGAATAATCTCAGAGTTTCTACTTACGCCATGGCCACCTTCTCGATAAGATAGCTGAGTCGTGGAGGCCTGTGTTTGTAGTTTACTGTGTTAACTCTTTCCTGATTAAACCCCTGGAGGCCTCTGACTCGAGATATTACTGAGTCGGTAGAGCCACGGGTGCGGTCTATCAGACGTAAGTTACCTATCTATAGAGTCTATATGTTGATGAGCTAAGTGGCGTCCTAAAGGAGACGTCACTTAAAATGAACCACCATGAAGAAGCGCCTCTTCTCGATAAGATTACTGAGTTGTGAATGGCGCAGATTTATAGTTAGTAAACCCTTTGCACACCGTTGTGGTCCACGGTTCCGCAATAGGGACCGGAAGGGCCATGTAAAGGCAGCGCCCAAAGAGGTTATACGTGAGTCAAAAGTGATTTCATGGGTCCTTTCTGGTCGGTGCGGCTCCGGTGATTGGATACATACGGCTCCACGACCCGTATTCACGACTCCGCACGGGTCCGTGACGGCTCCGTACGGATCCATTGGACAGTTTAAACGGCTCCACGGTCCGTATTTACTGCTCCGTTGGTTTGTTGGACGGTCTTATACGGCTCCACGGCCCGTGTTTACGGGTCCATTGACGGCTCCACGGCCTGTGTTTACGGGTCCCTTGGACGGCCGGGCGGTTCGGCTCTGTGGCCCACGGTTCCATACGGCTCCGGTGAACGGATCCGTACGGCTCCATAGTTTTGTAACGGAATAAAGTACACCTTACGATTAACCCGGAAATACACCCACTATCTACAAAGCTACCTGGTCGGGTGACAAGTGACAATCTTCGTAAGAAGTGTAGCACCATGAAGCTATTTTCTTCTTAGTCCCGTAGCAATTAGCTACGCAGTTCCACGGCCATGTGAACGTCATTAATAAGAATATCTGTGTTGAACGTTACAGTTCCGCAATTATTTTCACCAGTATCACGGACACGGAAGACAGGTTCCCGAGTGTCAGTGCGTTACGCACCCAAGATGTCCCGCGATGCATAGCATGCAAACGCTTTTCTAAACCGCACGGATCTTGTGAACGGATCCGTACGGCTCCAGAGTTTTGTAACGGGATAACCTACACCGTACGATAAACCCGAAAATAGACCCCCTAGATACAAAGCTACGTGGTCAGGTGATAAGTGACAACCTTTACAAGGAGTATAGCATCACGAGAGCTACTTTTTTCTTGTTTCTGAAGCCATTAGCTACGCAATTCCACGGCCGTGTGAACTGCCTCAGTAAGATTTTCCGCATTGAAGGTTACAATTCCGCAATATAACCAGTGAACGGGTCCCTACGGCTCTAGAGTTTTGTAACGGGATAATGTACACTGTACGATAAACCCGGAAATAGACCCGATAGCTACAAAGCTACGTGGTCAGATGATAAGCAACAATCTTCACAAGAAGTATAGCATCACGTGAGCTATTTTCTTCTTGTTTCTGTAGCCATTAGCTACGCAGTTCCGCGGCCGTGCAAACTGCGTTGAACGTTAAAGTTCCGCAATATTTTTCATCAATATTATGGACACGGAGGACAGGTCCCCGAGTGTCGGAACGTTGCACGCCCAAGACGTCCCGCGATGCGTCGCGTGTAAACGCTTCTTTAAGTTACGCTCCAGTGATATCGAAAAGAAAAAAACTCGTGTACACCGCTGTGGACCACGGCTCCACGAAGGGACCGGTAGGCCCACAAGAGGCGGCGCCCTAAGGGGTTATACGTAAGCTACTAACTTTTTTTACATTGAATTACTTTCACGGGTCAAACTGGTTCCGCACGGCTCCGGTGATCGGCTCCATACGGCCCCACGGCTTGTTTCCACGGCCCCGTATGGGTCCATAACACCACCCTATGACTCCGTACGGGTCATGGGACGGCTCCGTGCGGGTCCGTACAGTTTCGTAATCAACAAATGTTGGTTCCATACGACTCCGACGAATGGGTCCGTACGGCTCCATAGCTCTTTAGGGGGCAACGTACAACTTACGACAAACCCCAAAATAGACCCTTTAGCTGTGAAGATACATGGTCAGATGATAAGTAACAACCTTCACAAGTATAGCGTCACGAAAGCTATATTCTTCTTGTTACCGTAATCATCAGCTACGCAGCTCCACGCCCTAGTAAGATTTCCGCGTTGAACGTCACGGTTCCGCATTTTTTTGTATCAGTATCATGGACACGGAGGACAGGTCCCCGTATGTCGGTGCGTTACACACCCAGGATGCCCCGCGTGTTAACGCTTCCTTAGGTTACAAAACTTAGTGGTTGGGTGATAAGAAAACCATCTCCACGAGAGGCATAGCATCACGAGAGCTATTTTCTCCGTGTTACGTAGTTCCACGATCGTCCAAGCTACACTGAATACAGTTTTCGCGTGGAACGTGACGTTCCGCTCAAATTACAAAGATATTAAAGTAGTTTTACGTACAACGTACGGTAACCCGGGGAGTACTATAACTTTACAGACCCTCTCAAGGGCTCTGTACCAGTCCCTACGGTCCCAAGACATGAGTCCACGTGTCCGGGATACCGCTTTACAGGTCCATACAATTCCGTAGCTACACTTTACATGCCTTTGCGGCTCCGTTGTACGGGCCCTTACGCTCGAAGAGCCTAGCCTTACACCTTTCTGGTGTACGGGCTGTTACGGCCCGCACTGGACCTGTACGGGATAACGTACAGCTTACGATAAACCCAAACACAACTTTGGGATAATGCGACTGATAGCCGCTTGCTACGTAGTTCCGCGGTTGTCATTCGTACCGGGACGCGTATAGCCTTCGACGGCAGTCCCCCACACGTAGCCACCGGCTACGCTGCTCCGTAGTGAACAGATACAAACGGACTTAACGGCATACACCAGCAGCGCAACTGCGTGGTAAGGGACTAGTAGCCAGGAGCTACAAAGTTCCGCGGCCGTTATTCTTACCGGGATACATACTGAGTACGGCGGTAGTTCCCCCTTCCCCGCGCAGCTACCAGTTTCGTAGCACCGTAGTGAAACAAACAGAGTTTACGGCTCGTATAGCTTGCGTAGCACCTGAATTCTTCTGTATCTCATACGGTTCCAGTATGTTTTTAGCTATTCCAACAGAAACGTGTACTGAGTACGACTTTTACTCCCTCACGCGTAGCCACATACAGAGTGGCCCCGTGGTGAATAGAAGTATACTGAAGTAATGACTCATGTAACAGATGTAGTACGTTAACGCAAACGTAGACCCAGACGGTCCTTGTGTACTGATAGCTAATACGTTAGGGACACGTACCATTACCAGTTTTCCCCCTCGCGTGGCCACAAGCTTTGTTGCTCCGTGGTGAACAGAGGCAAACTGGGCAGACGGCTAGTTAAATTTACTGGAGTTAACGACTCATACAGTTGACGTAGTACGTTAAACCTCTGTCAAAATTAAGTCCATGAAGGATACTTTTCTTGACATAGGTGGCCTTTTGATAGACAATCTCACGTTCGGGTCGCTATTAAAAACAAGGGCACCTATAGTTCATTCTATGCTTTAACACCTTCTTAAAGCAGTTCAACGCGGCTTTTGGCGAGTTAACGACAAGTAAAGTGTACGACGTATGTTAAGACTAAGTTAGAAATAACTTATCAGTGCCAAGTTAAAATTAACTCACCAGAGCGATCAGGACCTTATTCGGTCTCCCAGACGTAGGTCTGTCCGCATCCGTGTACGATCGCAAGCCATAAATTCTTTGCGTCTTTCTCCTGACCCGCGGGTTTCGGGGTCGAGTATTTATTTTCAAAAGGACTCACTATGCAGCTAGTGAGTTACGTTTTCCGAGCATGCTAAGCAAGGCGACGTGCGACCAAAAGCGCCCACTTTTCCCGGCCAACTGCGGTTTCTTCAGCTGCTAAAGACCTTGCAGTGTTCCCGTACGAGCCTCGGGTCAGGGACGACTTTTTTCCCCAGGCTCTGGCAAACTGCATTTTAGTCCCAGATCACTTCTTTTGACGGTGTGGCGTTAGTCCGCCTATCCTCGGCGGAGCAAGGCCTTTCTGAAGGAGTTGTTCACCCCTCCCCGTTTTAGGAGGGGGGCCCTCTCTCAGACTTGGTTCAGTCACGGGCTCTCTAATAGCTTGCAGTCATCCAACAAGGTTTTCCAGTTGGATCTACGGTCATTGACTCGCGATCACTAAGAAGTTACACGGAGATCTCATCGTACTGTGTCACGAGACATTTTCCTCCGATAATCGTATTTCACTAGCCGGTTTCGTCTCGTGGACGAGCCCGGTGCGTTTTGTGGCGTTGTTGTAGACACTACTATGATATGTCGTGTCCAAACGTTCTTCCGGTTGGCATGTTTTCCGAGTTTCTAAATCAGGTTCATGCAATGTTTGCCTCAGTTACTATTAAAAAAAAATGCCTTGCTCGGTTTGACTGTAAGTAGAAGTGGTTTAATGTTTTACTGCTTCCCACTCTCAGGTCTTTCATCCTTAGGAGGAGAAGGAATTTCGTCCTTTAAGCGGGATTAGATTAATGAAAGTTTTAGCACCAGCCTTTAGAAAATTGTGCTGCGCCCTGAATTGCCTTTCTTCCTATCCTTGGTTGCAACCTGATTGCATATGTATAGCATAGAAGGTAAAGTATAACTTGAAGTAAATTTACACCGCTAAGCATGGCGGGGATATTTACGAGAGTTATACTCACCTTCCATGCATCCCACCCGCTTCCCCTGTCGTTCTGGCCTTGGTGGAATCTTAAGTCAGGTTTAGTAGAGGTTATATGGAGGTCAGGGTTGGCTGGTAACTACGTTTTTAAGGTCAGTTAGAAGTGCGTTATAATCAGGTCATGTAACCAGATCTATAGCATTGAAAATAAGTATAACTCTCGTAAAGATCCCCGCTACGCTTAGCGGGCTAAGTTTGTTTTAATAATACCAATAGAACAATATAATATTGTGTTTCGTTATCTTGGTATTACTTTTGGTGTTCCTGGTATTAATATTATTTGCCTTAATAATTCCAATATAGTAATATGATATTGTGTTTCGTTATTTTGGTATTACTATTGGTATTCCTGGTATTATCATTATTATTTTTCTCAATAAGACTAATAGAGTAATATAATATTGTGTTTTGTTATTACTATTGGTATTCCTGGTATTAGTATTATTTGTTTAATAAATCCAATAGAGTAATAGAATATTGTGTTTTGTTATCTTGATATTACTATTGGTATTCTTGGTATTAATATTAATTGTCTTAATAATTCTAATATAGTAATAGAACATTGTGTTTCGTTATCTTGGTATTACATTTGGTATTCCTGGTATTATTCTTATTAATTTTCTTAATAAGACCAATAGAGTAATATAATATTGTGTTTTGTTATCTTGTTATTACTATTGGTATTCTTGGTATTAGTATCATTTGTCCTAATAAATCTAATTGAGTAATAGAATATTGTGTTATCTTGGTATTACTATTGGTATTCATATCATTAGTATTATTTGTCCTAATAATACCAACAGAGTAATAGAATATTGTGTTTTATTATCTTGGTATAACTATTGGTATTCTTGGTATTTTTATTAATTGTCTTAATAATACCTGTAGAATAAAATTATATTGTGCTTTGTTATCTTGGTATTACTATTGATATTCCTGGTATTATCATTAATTGTCTTAATAATACCAATAGAGTAATATAATATTGTGTTTTGTTATCTTGTTATTACTACTAATAATCCTATCATTAGTATTCTTTGTCTTAATAATACCAACAGAGTAATGGATATTGTGTATTTATTATTCTTGGTATTAGTATTATTTGTCTTAATATCTTGGTATTACTATTGGTATTCTTTGTATTATTATTATTTGTCATAATAATACCTGTAAAAAATATAATATTGTGCTTTGTTATTTTGGTATTACTATTGGTATTCCTGGTATTATTAATATTTGTCTTAATAATACCAAAAGAGTAATATAATATTGTGTTTTGTTATCTTGGTATTACTATTGGTATTCCTGGTATTATTATTATTTGTCTTAATAATACCAATAGAGTAATAGAATATTGTGTTTTGCTATCTTGGTTTTACTATTGGTATTCCGGGTATTATTATTATTTGTTTTGATAATACCAAAACAGTAATAGAATATTGTGTTTTGTTATCTTGGTATTACAGTTGGTATTATTATTATTTTATTTTGTCTTCATAATACCAATAGAACAATATAATATTGTGTTTTGTTATCTTGGTATTACTATTGGTATTCCTGGTATTATTAGTATTTGTCTTAATAATACCAATAGAGTAATAGAATATTGTGTTTTGCTATCTTGGTATTACTATTGGTATTCCGGGTATTATTATTATTTTTCTTAATAATACCAAAACAGTAATAGAATATTGTGTTTTGTTATCTTGGTATTACAGTTGGTATTATTATTATTTGTCTTCATAATACCAATATAACAATATAATATTGTGTTTTGTTATCTTGGTAATACTATTGGTATTCTTGTTATTAGTATTAATTGTCTTAATAATATTAATAGAACAATAGAATATTGTGTTTTTGTTTATCTTGATATTACTATTGGTATTCTTGGTATTAGTATTATTTGTCTTAATAATAATAGAGTAATAGAATATTGTGTTTTGTTATCTTGGTATTACTATTGATATTCTTGGTATTATTAGTATTTGTGTTAATAATATCTGTAGAATAACATAATATTGTGTTTGATCATTTGTTTGCATGTATGTTAGGCACTTTTGGTATTTCTAGATAATGTGCCTTACAAATCTTATCATCTTGTAGCACCTAAAATTTCCGCTTTTACCACCTTGCTAGGTTTAGAAAATAATCAAAAGCATGAAATTCAAAACATATTCAACTTCTATGAAGGTATATTTTTTCTTTAGTTTATGCGCATATGATTGCAGAGAATGATATTTAAGTTGCTTTCCTTGTACGTTTTCTTGTTATAATAGGCTATACGTAATATTAGTGACCTGCAAGGTCACTAACTAAAGATACTATTTGTTATATACCAATATAATGGTTTCTTCTTTTGCTTCAATTGCTAGAATCTCCACCTTCCGGTGTAGGAATCGTAATTGGAATCATCGTTGCTGTCATCATTGTAATCATTGTGTTTGTGTTGGTTGTTTGGGGAATTATGTAGTAAGTAATATTTTCTTATTCCAAGGTAAAGTTAGACGCTGATGATATTTCTGAAGGTCCATGCACATATATGAATTCACATTATTAATTGAAAGAGTGTAATTAAATCTGAGCAATTCAGTTTTTGAATTTTGAAAATAGCATTTTTAGGTTTTGAGTTATCGCTGATCAAACTTTGAACAGTTTTTTAATTTTAAATATTGTGATGTGAGACTGAGCAAACAGCTTAAAAAATATTTACGTAAATCGTTAAATGTTTTGACGTAATCTTACTTCACTGAACATGATGGGAAAGTCTATTACTATTACAATCTTATTTGGAGCATGGCAAAGACATCAAAATATTTGATCAGAATTTGCTGTACCACTTCAAAAAAGATGATAGGTATTTTAATTACAAACAAATTGCAAGGAATACTGTACATCACAAACTTTTCATATAAAAGGCAGATTGAAACCAAAGATTAAAACACTGTAAAATGGTCAATGTTTAGCTGAAATCTTGACATGTTTGGCTTTTGTGACAGTTTCAATTCAATCATAACCCAAGTTAGCTACCTCTACACTTCTATACACCTTTAATTTCAGTTTCCTTTATTTGACGTCCCATCAATGGAATCATTAGCATGAAATAGTATTGTGATAAGAAAAGTAATTATTTAGTCAATCCTGAAATGAATGGTTATTTTGAAAAGATGAGACAATCCGTGTGTTATACAAATTAAATGGGAACAAATGCTACTATGAAAATTTCACTTTATATTTCTTGTAGTCTGTGGTAATTAGTATAAGATACTTGTGTGAATGATGTCATAGAATAACTGATCATTTGCATGCTGGGTCTTATTCGAAGCACATCTCTTTTATCAATTTACAAATAGTTTGATGCGAAAGAATAAGGAGAACAAGAACAATACCTCATCAGGCATGCAAATTAAATCAAGTAAGTTCCACATTTCTTTGAATACAAACGGGATTTGAGCTATTGTGTATCCCATTGTAGCGTTTTTCAAGTCTCTAAAGTAAACTTAATATTTCTAACTAGAAAAATCTAAGTAGAATTCTTCCCAAAATGCAATGTTCTGTTTATATTAGATGGATTTCAATTTAGGTTGTTATTCGCAGAGCTTCCTAAAGTAGTATCTTTTTGAAATCTGAGACAGGTATTTTGTAGCTGCTGTTTAACTATTACTTGTGACCCATTCACAATCATCTTTCACTTTTGTGTAAAAACGTTTGACAATTTCATTTTGGCTGGCAAAGGTACTGTACCCTTTCAAGCGAAATATGCCTCTAGTATTTAAAATTGAAGGGTAAATTAAAAGGTGCCATACCCACAACTTTTTGGTCGCAATCTATGCCAATAGAAGGCATACCCATTTTAGGATAAATAAACTCTCCCCACATTGCCACCTTCACCAGATTTCAGAGACAATTTCCGTGCAGTAGGTACTATCAAAGCTGTCTTTAAGTAAAAAAGATATCAAATCTAAGGACAGAAAACCTGTATTTGCTTAATGGATTGAATTAATGAATTGTTTCAGCCTGGAGTATGTAATTTTTTTTATAATGATGCGATATTTGAAGATGCCATCTTAAATCTTCATGACTGTGTAAGTGTTTGAAAGATGATTAATCAATGATGGTCTTATCTGAAAAAAAACTGGAGCTTTTGATGAAGCCAGCATCGGACATGGCTGAGCAAAAATTTTGGTTGTAAACGTGAAATTCATTTTGGATTATTCATAATGTGTATCTTTGGGAAGTTGTTGTGGTTGAGTCATTCCACCTTTTACTTTCCAGCTGTCAATGTTGGATTGCAATTTTTTGTTTTTCTTCAGATGCTGGTTCATCAACTAATATGATGGACGTAAATCCACCATCTACCTCGGGCACCTTAGAGCTGACAGAACAAGAATATCTTAAACCAGATGGTGTTCAAGCAAAATCAGGGAGAGGAGGTCTTGAAAAGACACCAAGGCCTACAGGTATGAGGAAGAGATGCCAGTAATGGATGGGAAGAATACATTCACAAATATCTAGTTTTCTTTTACATTTTGTAAAAAGTCTGCTTTTAAGTTTTCTCTGATGTGATGAGTCGTAAGTTTAAAGAAAAATAATCTCCTTCGCATGCCATACCAGCTACTATAACTTTATCTAATTTATATCATCCCTAACTTTACCCTAACCCCTCTCCATCCGTATATTTACCTAATGAACTTTATTTTACTTCTCCAAGTTCTTTTAACTCCGACATAATCTAATCTCTTGAGCACAAATTGCCCATCGCTGCCGTAGTACCGTTAAACTTTCCAAGCAAACTTAAGTGTACCTTAATCCTGTGATACCCTTACCTTACCGCTCCTTTTTTCCTGGGTATGGAAATTGAGACTTCTCTAAGCAAATTCTTCCATCTCTTTCTGTCTCTTGCTACTACTGCAGCTTCTTCCCAGCTGTTCCATCCAAAACTGTTTCTCTCCTTTTTTGCCACTCTTCTTCATGTAGCACTTCTGCTTCTTGCTCTTCAACCCAGAGGATTCCAGCAAATATTGCCGGCTTTCGCCCATACGCATCATCTGTTGACCCAGTGTAGTGATGGATTACTAGAGATCACGAAAGTAGATGTGATCGTGCTATACATATTTGCTCTAATAGTTTTCGTGACAAGATGTTTTTTATCCGATTGGCTTGTCAGCCCTATGCAGAAGCCCAGTATAAGAGTGAACACCTCTATGGTTTTTCAATAAGCTCCGTCTGCCCGGGATTTACATCACAGTTTTCCGTCTCCTAGAAAGGTTGTCAACTAAGACTGACGAGGCCAATCTCCCCTGGTTTTTTTGTGGTTTCCTTCCATACCTAGAGCCCCCGTTTGTTACTGTAGCCGCAAGGCATGAGCGTAACAGTTGGTACCACGCTACCTGAATATACCTGAACATACAACTCGGAGAGTGTATAATGGAAATTCAGACAAAAGGGGAATGGAAAAGTTAAGACACATAGAAGATGAAATACAAAAAGGTGGAAGGGAAAATGACAAAGCTAACTGAAATTACGCATCAACAACCAACTAAATGATACCCAATAAGTATTATATTCCTTACCATCCTGAATCGAAGAAATTCCATTGTACTAGATTTTCATTGGATGCACGACATTCTCATGTTGATTGTCTGTTCCAAAACTTACCAATATTAAAGTTGGTGGACGTCTAATAGAGAGTATTATATTCATGTGAAATCAAACTTTAAAATAAAGAATAAAACATTGTAAAGCTGGTTGTAATTCATAGTCCGAGTCAAAGTATGTATCTGATGTATATTGTGAATGTGTGCTTACTTGATTTGTATAATTGTATTGTTTTTCCAATTGACAACAACCTATAGTATTCATGTAAAAGCAAACCTGAGTATGTCTGATAACCTTGCAAGTTCAATCATAGCTGTACATTCCAAGAATATGAAGCATTTCTCTCTTGTTATCAAGTCACCTGCAAAGTTGATGTTCGGGATATAGCCTCTGTATGAACTGACAGTATTAGTAAGTAGATTATTTCAGAGACCCGTGAGTATAACATTTATTCAAATTTCATGTTAGTGATCATTGATCAATAACTCTGTCTTTTTGTATAGATCCCATTTGTACTATTACGAAGACACTGGTGGCTCCAGCTCAGCCAATCTTGATTTGTCTGTATCAAAAGATCGACATGGATCAGGATATGAGCCCACTGTACTGTCTGGTGTGGAGTCAACTATTTATGAGGAAGTCGATTCAAAATGGCAAAATGTTGGTCCTGTAAGAGTAACACAGTTTGTTACTTTTGTGAATGCAGCAAAACATGGCATCCTGAAGAATCACTTTAAGGTACATTCTATTTCATTACATGTACTTTGTGTTTATTTATGATATTATTTTTATAAAATGTATCCTCTCTGGCATATTTTGCTCTTCATTGCTGATATCTCCGTCTTATAAACCAATCGGATATTGAAAATTGGTTGTTTATTGGGATGGCATGTGGGACAGGGTGATATGGAACATGCGGTGGGATGTCATCTAGATGTCAGGTGTGATGGCTTGTGGGTCATGTGCTGGAATCGGATCTTTGTTTCACGTGTGATTGCATATAGTAAATAAGGTGGGGATGGGATGAGGGACAGAAGGTGAATGGTGTGTTATCAGCTGCGAGAAGATTTGTGTCGTTTGTGAGTCTACTTTGTTTTTATTTCAACCATGCACCTCCCCTCTTAATCACAGCTTTCTGACTTTTTGTTCTTGAATTTTTCTTGTTCTCCCCCTGTTTCCTTTCCTTCCTACCTCTATAATAATCTGACCTCTCAGGCACAATTTGACCCTCGTTGTCGTGGTGCCGTTAAGCCCTCATCAAACACACAAACAAACAAACAAACAAACTAGTCACAGTATTGTTTTCAGTATTACCTTTTCGCCCCTGTTGCTTTTCCAGACATTAACAGCTGGCAAAACAGCAGAATGGACAACAGCTCAGAAGAAGGAAAACCTTGAAAAAAATAATACGAGGAACATTTTACCTTGTAAGTTTTCCAAGAAAATAAATAACTTTTTTTTTTTTTAAAGAGTATCAATTTCGGAATCACCCAGGAGTTAATTGTACAGGAGTTTATTCATCATTATTTGAAAATGGTAATTTATTTAAATCATAAGTTTTTATTCATTTTCATTTCTCAAGCCTTCTTCATTAGAAATTATTTTCTGTATTTTCTTCTTTGTATCGTTATTGTTTATTTGTTGTTGAAAATGAAGTAATCTTTTGTTAGTACCGTAATAATAATAATAATAATAATAATAATAATAATAATAATAATAATAATAATAATAATAATAATAATAATAATAATAATAATAATAATAATAATAATAATAATAATAATAATAATAATAATAATAATAATAATAATAATAATAATAATAAATAATAATAATAATAATAATAATAATAATAATAATAATAATAATAATAATAATAATAATAATAATAATAATAATAATAATAATAATAATAATAATAATAATAATAATAATAATAATAATAATAATAATAATAATAATAATAATAATAATAATAATAATAATAATAATAATAATAATAATAATAATAATAAATAATAATAATAATAATAATAATAAATAATAAAATAATAATAATAATAATAATAATAATAATAATAATAATAATAATAATAATAATAATAATAATAATAATAATAATAATAGTAATAATAATAATAATAATAATAATAATAATAATAATAATAATAATGATGATAATAATAATGATAATAATAATAATAATGAATAATGATAATAATAATAATAATAATAATAATAATAATAATAATAATAATAATAATAATAATAATAATAATAATAATAATAATAATAATAATAATAATAATAATATTAATAATGAGTATTTATATAGCGCCAGTATACATCTGCAAATACGCTCGTGCAGCTGGCCATAAAACAACCATTAATCAATCAATAGAATCAAAGATTCTGAAAAAACTTATTTAAATCAAAAAGCTCTTTAAATCAAAAAGCTCATTAAATCAAAAGGCTCTTTCTAAAGGTGTCAATACTGCTGGATCGTGCAGATTCTTGCATAGTTCAGGGTGGCAACATACATCAACCTTGGATTATTTTTTGGATTAGTAACCTATCGTCAGAATAATTGTTACTTTTATTTTCATACTTGTATTTTTGTTTGCTTGCAGATGATCATTCAAGGGTCATTTTGAAGTACAAAGGTCAAGACCTGTATTACAATGCCTCATACATCAAGGTGAGTAGATTAGTGTTATATCAATCTTTGTAAAAGATAAGCAATTATTGTAGATTATGAATATTGCACACAATATATTATTTCAACGAATTATTTTTGATACATGTTGTTAGAGATAAAATTCTTCTTTATGTGCGCTAGTCTAACTTTGATAACGGAAATATTGGTTTCTCTGAGTAAATTTGCATTAGAACTTGTAATTGATCAGAATAGAAGGTTAAGTCATGTTATTATAGTAAATAGCCAAGACAATTAACATCAGTTTCTGTTTTACTTTGAAGGATTCGACCAACACTAAGGCATTTATTGCAGCTGAAGGTAAGGTTACATTGTACTAATTTGAATGCGTAAATTAAACAAATCTTGCACTAGAGCAGTAATATTTCTACAAACGAGGTGAAATTGGTTCTTCTGCAAATATTTAAATGTATGTATGTTTGAAATGTACCTCTATTGCAGCTCAACTGTCAGACATGTTATTACATATATTATCATTATTACATGCTATTCTGGAAATGGTTGAAAGTGACAAACTTTTCATGCAAAGTAACTCCATTGAAACACTAACTGTTTTAATTAGCATTTAAAAATGACTTTCTGCTTTCTAGCCATGGAAAATCAGCCCTCATGACATTTGTCAGTTATGTAGGTATTAACACATGACAATATGAACACTTTTTGTAACTATGGATTGATTGGTGCATTATCCTTTGTCTTGGTTTCAGTAACATATTGTAAAGATGGATAGAATTACAGAGGAGTTTGGGTTTCTGTCCAACTCATTCATCTCAGTATATGCAGTTAACAAACAAGTTTTGGAATTTTAGCTTTTAAGAATTTGTAAAAATTTGATATTTAATGCCTTTCTAATCTGCCAAACAAATATGCTTTTAAACACCAGGAAATAATAAAATATTAATGAAGCAATAAGAAATTGGGTGGTTATGCACTATAAAAATGGAGCGTTGTTTAGGGTTTTTTAGGCTTTGAAGAAAATGAAATGGTTAAACGTGTTAACTAGATATATGATATTATAAAATGCACATGATCTAATTTTTGTAACAATTTTATATATTGAACTCTCATGACTGCGAAATATCATATTTTTTTTTAAAAGCCACCAAAAGTTTTTTTTCAATTATATTACATTTGAATAGACTGGTTTATGTCCATATATAAAAACGCTTTTGTGATTCACATTTCTGGATTTAGTGATTATTAAACAATGTGAGGATATTTTGTAGCAGAAGGCAGAAAACTGTATATGACATGCACATTTTTAAATGGGCATAGTTTATAGGTTAGCCTTTAATGCAATGGATGAGTTCGTCTTCTGTTTTTGTACACAAAATATGTACTCCCATCACCTCTGATTGGATTGAAAAATTAGTAATGAGGTCAGAAAAAGATTGTCTTTAAAATGTTCCTTTTCATGGTATGTTTGAATGAAAACTTTTATGCAAAACAACATTACCTTTTGTTAGATGGGTAACCCTGTCAGTTTGTGTCATAGAAAAATAATCAATTTATATAAGAATATCATAGATCAGACAATGATAAATAAAGAGTAAGATGATCTCGTGCGATATGATTTTTTCACTGAACTTTTATGTCTAATAAGTTGCATCTATTCTTCTGCTTGTAATCTGACAAGTTCTGCCAACATAAATCTCATCAGACTTAAAACATAAGACATGCTCATTCAGCTCATATCATGTATACTATCATTCTGCCTTTTTCATTCCTTTTTCCTTTTTCGTGCCTTTTGTGTGGTACATGCATCTTTTCTAAGGTATGGAAGAAAGAATCATGTGGTACTTTTACTTCATTACCATCAGAATGTAAAAACGATATCCAATATTGTTACCAGTCATGAGGTATAATTTTGTAAAGTTATTCCCTATTAGATTGCTGAAATTTATTGAATCTTTTCATCATGTTGCAGAAGATAGATTACTTTTTAGTTACGTTTTAGGGATTAAAACTGTAAAAGCTTTTACAAATGCAAAGATGGCTCCGGAACTGAATCTTTCTCCCTTTACTGACATCAGTACCAATGTGTCAGATTATATCAATTTGCCTGTGATTGAACCACGAAATTCCCAGACTCACACAGGTCATCCCAAACTAATTTTCATATACTGAATCATAGCTGACTGAAAACAAAATTGTTTCTGATCACTCACATCATGATTGGTTACATATGTATTTCCCACACCAGTCTGCTTGAAATTTAATCCCAGCCTTTCTATCCATGGGCGTTGGTGTAGGCGTTTTTACAGTCGAATATCTCAAAATTGGCTGTATAGATTTGCCCCTGGTTAAAATTTGGCTTTCTTGAATTGACATTGGCCATCTCTTGCAAATTTTAACCTGTCAAAGTAAAGTGACCAAAAGGTCATTGTGTTTCAAAATCTATCCAAAGACAAGGCTATAATGTTACTTTTCCACTTAATCAGTATCAATGACTGCAACATTCATGTGTTGGGATTGCTTCTGTACTGCAGCCTAAATGGTTAAACTTGCACAATTAAGATGCTGTGATTTTGCTCAAACACGTTCCAGAGCTCATTCATTATACAAATATGTTGGTACATATAAGAACTTATTAGAAATGGGAGATATCTTTTCTGAATAGGATGAGTATTGCAATGACGATAGTAAATTAATACAGAATATAATACAGGGTATTTGCAGTCACGTGGTGTCCTATCATCAGGTAAGTGTCTCATTCGGCAGGGTTGTTCAGGGTTAATAACAAAATACTTTGGAATGTAATATTGTATTCATGATTCCAAAAGATCCCAAAAAATGCTGATTAAGGGAAGTGGCTCATTATATAGTATAAAAAATGTTTTCTTTTCAAGCAAGTATTTGGCTGTCTCAAAATGTATTTGGGCGATTTGGTCGTAAGACAGGTGATGGTTTGTCAGTGTGGCTTTGATTGCATTTGGCAGCCCTGATCCAAACTGCAGTAGATTTATAGTGTCTTAGTTTCTTAGTGATAGCAATATCTTCAGGATACAAAGAAACAACATTTTCCTAACTAGACCATTTTCAACATATCAACAAAACAAAAAAACAGCAGATGAACCTACTTTTTCCATCTCTAGTATTTCTTCCAAGTGGGCTGTAAACAAACATTTCACCAGCCAGTTGCCTGCTCATCACAGTTGTGATATTTTGCACGAGGAAGAGGGGGTCCCTTAACCTTTCTTGCTTGCAGTTATGCATCGGTACTTTTTTGCATTTTATCAAAACCTTTCTGACCCAATTGAGACTTCAGATACACAGGTACCACCAAACAGTTTTCACAAAATAGTTATATTTCTTTTTAGAAATTAAGCTTATTCTACTGCAATAGTTTTGCATGCCCATGTAAGTTTAGTAAATTTGTTTGTCGCCAATACCCGTGGGTCATTTGTATCAACTTTATTGTATAGAACACAAACTTTCTTTTGTAACTTTTCCTTTATACAATGTTTTTTCCTTGTAATGCAGGCCCTAGGGGTGCTTCACTAAAGAATTTCTGGAGGCTTATTTGGTGCAAGAAGATAAACACTATTATCATGGCTACTGATTTGAAAGAAAATGGAAAAGAATGTTGTATAATGTACTGGCCTCCTCATGCAAATTCATCTCTGGTGTTTACAAACTTATTTGTAACATTGGTGGAAGAGATAGAGTTCCCAGGTTTTACTCAAAGAGTCTTTAATGCAAAGCAGGTAAAAGAACAGTTTCTTACTTTGAAAATATAAAGTACACTATATCCTAGAATAACCGTACCAATCAAAGAGCTTCCACACACGACTAGCTCAGATTATTTACCGCAATTATCGCGCAACCACTGTTCTGGTAGCTTTTGTGTGCCGATGTCATTGAAAGTTATGATAAACATTTTTCGCACAAAAAAAATTGTATGGTATCCTATAATACCTGATCAAGACACAGTCTATAATGTGTGTGTGTGTGTGGTGTGTGTGTGTGTGTGTGATTGGAAGAATTTTGTGAACTACATATCAACGATAGATATTTCTTTTGATCAAAGAGCAAAGAGCTTCCACACAAGCTCTTTGAATTGATGTTTGGAAAGTGCACTTTTGAGGAAAGTAAGTTCAATACGTTCATATGTCTTTGGTAATGAAACCCTTCTTAGATGGTATGAGTAGAAGAAATATGATTGAGCATTTTTTTGCATCTAATAAGGGAAATTGTAAGGCATTTTCTTATGAGCTATGACCTAGCTTTACCTCTTGAGGGTGCGAAGGGAATGACCATCGATGTGCCCAAATATATTGTGGTTTGATTTAAACAACAAGTACACGGAAAATTCATATCTTTTAGACTGATTGAAATTAATATCATTAACCACCATCATAAAAATTAGTTTTATCTGGTTGCTTTGAATTTCCTCACTTATATATACCTAAGTCTATGTTACCATATTCTGCTTAAACTCTAATGGCTCTTGTTTAAAAAGAATAGAGAGTATCTGCTACCAAACAAAGTAATAAATATTGCGTAAGAAATGTAAACAATTAGAAAAATTATCCCAGTAGTAGTCTTGCTATAAAACACTTCTTTTAATATATATTTTTTATATCAAGGATGAAGAGGTTCGGACCATCCATCAGTTTCATATTTCTAACTGGCCAAACACAGGGATACCGCACTTTTCACCTGTTTTGTTCTTGATTGACATAATGAAGATGAACCTGGTAAACAACGACCAATCAAGTCCTTTACTGGTTCACTGCAAGTAAGAAGTTTTACCTTGATACCCAAGCTGTTTATGTGCTAAACACCTTTTGATAAAACAAGAGCGGATCCATAAATATTTTCAAGGGGAGGGAGATCTTATGGTTGATGATCACTCTAAAAAGCTAAAAAGAGGCCGTCAAAGTGAGCACGAAGCCCTTTCAGCAGGACGCTCAGTGTGTTTAGGTATTATTGGGGTAAAAATAGGGCATATGATTTAACTTTGTTTTGCATAATAAATGTTTTAATAATGGATTTTAAACGGGGTTATTTATTTATACTTATCGAAATACCTTGTTTAGATTGTCCAAAACATACATTACAGTTCTCTATTTTTATAAGTTGCATTATGTACTTATCATCTTCCCCCAATATCAACTGTATTCTATTTTACCCTTCATTTTACAGCAATGGCATTGGCAGAACTGGTACATTAATTGCTTTGTATCATTTGCTTGATGTAATGAGGCAGAAGAATACCATTGATGTGTTTGGATTTGTGGAGAGCATGAGGAAGGATAGAATCAACATGGTGGAAACTGAGGTAAATAACTTTCAGTTGAGCACCTTCATTTTCCAATCCTTTGTGGGTTTTGGATGAAATTTGCACGGGATATATCTATAATGACTATTCTGCACTTGAATTTTTAACCTATGTGGAGACAATCATGTTATCCGCTCCAAGAATTGCTTTAATGTTGTATAATGAGTTTCTCTTTGCTTGTAATGCAATTGAACTTTTCAGATGTGATGTGCACAACTAAAAATGATTATTATTCCAAGTTTTTTTAACAAGCATTAATTTAAATAAGATTTTAAGTAAACATATTTATATAGTAAGAGCGATAGCATGCATGATTGAAGTTTAATATCTGTGTGCAAATTCAAATTCATCTTTTTTCGTTTTACTTTTTTCGAATTCCTTCTCTTTTTGTTGTAATTAATTAAAATGTCAAGGTACATATCACATTTTACTATTCTGGAACAATATGTTTGGTTTTTATTTTCCATCAGAGACAGTACATATTCCTGCATGAGGCATTGGCTTGTGGGAAAATGATTGCAAAGGCAGCAATTCCTTACCAAGCTCTTCCAGACTTCCTACCAACGACTTCTCTCTTTTTCTCCTGGTACGGGTAAGACCAACTTGGAAGATGAGTTTGAGGTAGGTGTACGGTCTTGATTGTTTGTGCTTATGTGTGTTTTTCATCAATATATTTTTTGATAAGAGAATAGAATACCTTTTGATGAGGATAGAACAATTACAAACATATTTTGTGGATCAAATACGCCTCAAATTTTGGAGAAAATGTTTGTTTTTATTTCCTTGGTGTAACTTTTCTTCCAAAGCTACTTAATGGTTTCAGTGCTAAATTTCAACCAGACAGTTTCAAAGAAGCAATGAAAGCTCAGAATGTTCAGAAAAACAGACAAAAGAAATATCTTCCATGTAAGTTACCAACTTATGTTAAATACGAATAAGAATATAAGTTATTACCTGTTTGATAAACAATATGCCTGCCTGTGGACTTCCAGAAAAAGAAAATTTTAAGTAAGTTTGGTTTCATAACAATGCAGTTGAATTTTAGCACTTAGTGCAGGTTGCAAAACGATTTTATCATTTGAGAATTCTCTCATTCTTTTAAGTATGAAAATTTAACACCAAGATATGTAAAGGTCTTTTGCAATGATGCCTCTAGATTATTTCAAATTTAATCAAAAACAATAAAACATAATGGGAAAAAACTATTTATATCAGGAAAATGGGCAGTTTAAAAGCTTTTTAATTTTTGGGACTCCTTATGCCCAGCTTGCATGCAAATATTTGACATATGCGAAGAAAGACCTCTCAGATTTTGTCATGTAAATCAATTTTTTTGTTCAAATTTGGTACAATAGCTTGAGGAAGAGCAATTGTATTGTTTTTTTTTGTCTTAACCATACCCACACAGCATCTTACTGGTGGAAAGCTCTTTCGTTTTCAGAACTGAAAATAATGGAAAGAATATTTTGAGCTGGCCATCTTTCAGCATTTTACAATTTTGCTCATAATTAGACCAAATTTGGCCAGCATTAGGTCTATGTGGTGGGATAAAATTTATTTTCATGTATTTAAACATGTTTTAATGGCAAATGAGTTCCAAACACTATTAAAGACACTTTATTTCATATAAAGTTATTCAAGAAAATATTTTATTGTGGATTTCCAATAAATATTGCAATAATGGAATTACAAATATCCTACCTCCTGTACAAGTACAAATATAGCACACAAGATTCATTTAGAGTAGATGATTTACCCTGGTACAAGTACAAATATAGCACACAAGATTCATTTAGAGTAGATGATTTACCCTGGTACAAGTACAAATATAGCACACAAGATTCATTTAGAGTAGATGATTTACCATGGTACAAGTACAAATATAGCACACAAGATTCATTTAGAATAGATGATTTACCATGGTACAAGTACAAATATAACACACAAGATTCATTTATAGTAGATGATTTACCCTGGTACAAGTACAAATATAGAACACAAGATTCATTTAAAATAGATGATTTACCATGGTACAAGTACAAATATAGCACACAAGATTCATTTATAGTAGATGATTTACCATGGTACAAGTACAAATATAGCACACAAAGATTAATTTAGAATAGATGATTTTCTCTGGTACAAGTACAAATATAGCACACAAGATTCATTTAGAGTAGATGATTTACCCTGGTACAAGTACAAATATAGTACACAAGATTAATTTAGAATAGATGATTTACCATGGTACAAGTACAAATATAGCACACAAGATTCATTTAGAGTAGATGATTTACCATGGTACAGGTACAAATATAGCACACAAGATTAATTTAGAATAGATGATTTACCCTGGTACAAGTACAAATATAACACAAGATTCATTTAGAGTAGATGATTTACCCTGGTACAAGTACAAATATAGCACACAAGATTCATTTAGAGTAGATGATTTACCCTGGTACAAGTACAAATATAACACTCGATATTCATCTAGAGTAGATGATTTACCCTGGTACAAGTACAAATATAGCACACAAGATTAATTTAGAATAGATGATTTTCTCTGGTACAAGTACAAATATAACACTCGATATTCATCTAGAGTAGATGATTTACCCTGGTTCAAGTACAAATATAAAACACAAGATTCGATTCATTTAGAGTAGATGATTTACCATGGTACAAGACAGCACACACGATTCATTTAAAGTAGATGATTTACCCTGGTACAGGTACAAATATAACACAAGTTTCATCGAGAGAGATAATTTGCCAGGTACAAGTACACATATAATACAATATTCATCAAGAATAGAGGATATATCCTGATACAAGTACGAAAATAACACATTTAACAGGAGTAGATGATTTAATTGATATAAATGTTGGATTTTTTGTAATATGCTTGGTGGGCAGGGCATATTGTGGTTTTGCCACAATTAGCTTGTTTGTAATTTCATTCAAGTATATTTAATTCCACAGCTATTTCCTTTGTTATTTCTTTGTTATTTTGAGCCCATTGTCTATAATAAGATTGATTATGTTTGTTATTAATTAAAAACATCTAAGGAAATGATATCAAAGGCTTAACAGATTTACTGTATTTACTGATTGCTAAAAGGGTATATTACATATTTGATTCTTATCTTGTGGAATCACCTTTCTCTCCATTCCAGTGGATGATTTCAGACCAGTTCTTTCATCTGCATGTAGGTATGGAGGAAATGACTATATAAATGCAACTATTACATGTGTAAGTCTCCAAAAGCATTTTCAATCATTTTGTAATTATATGTTTATTGAAAGAGAACAATGCATCATCTATTGAAAAACATTTCATTTGTTGAAAACCTTTGTGTTATGAATGAGTATGACTGGTATGTACTTTTTCTTGCATTTACATTTTCGAGCTAATTTCTGTTCTTTCCATTTTCTGTTCTGATAAATGGCATTTTGCACATGAAATAATTACACACTTGAACTTTTAATCAAAGTTAATGAAAAGTAGTTATAAATATGTACTATTTTGGAAAATAAAAAACATAAAATAAAATATAAAAAATATTGGAAACATTTATTTACATGAAATTGATGGTGTACATAAAAGATGCATTTTCCTGTAGAAGACGTTTGCTGAATCTGATGGTTTTGGTCATGGAAAACGTGAGAAAGCATGCTTGATTTGAGGTAATAAGTTGATTAAAAACTTGAAAGCCCTTTGTAGAGGTAGGACCTCTGCCATTCTGAGGAACTATATCATACCGTTTATTTCTGAGAAATCGTACTAACTTGCGTTCTAAGTACTTCAGGATTGAATTACCCCTGACTATTTTCTTTCTGAATTATAATTTATCTTGTTTTAGTGCTGTTTAGGCAAAGCATTGTTTGTTTTTAATTCCATCCAAGTAAGATTCTTATTGCATCACTTCAGAAGTCCATTGTTTTGATTGATTATTTTGATTTCTTATCAGAGCATAAATTTATTATTAAAGCATTTATTCCAATCTTTTAAATATTTCCCCACAGATATCCCCTAAACCTTCTCTATCTTCCATTGTGTCCTTTCCCTCATCTAAAGCTTAATCACTTGTTCTTTAGACACTAAATAATCCCAAAACCAAATGGCAGGTAAACAACCAACCGTGAAACTTGGCAGATGCAATAATTGTGTTTCAATCATTTACTTATTCTAATGCTTTCACATAAAAATTCACTTATTTTTCAGTCGTTGCAGAGTAAAGAAACCTTTATCATCACACAGCACCCCTTGGAGAGCACTGTGGAAGACTTTTGGCGTCTAGTGTTTGATTGGAAGTGTGTTGCAGTTGTCATGTTAAATGACATGGATTCACAAAGCAATGTAGGGTCCATTATTGAGTTGTATTAGTTTATAAATAACCATTGAGTGTGTATGTTCCACAATTTCCTGCAAGCTTGGCTCTTACTGTTTTATCCACTTCATTTTTTTTTTAATCGAACATGTTTTTAAATTCATCAGAAATGCTCACTGCTTCTGCTGCCTTTGAATTTATTAAAGTACACCCTACTTTCAATACTGTTACAATTCCGAACTACAATTTAATAATGATAGAAGGTGCTACAAATGATCTCAATCAAGGTATAAAAATCTAGCATTTGAAAGTTGATATCTAAAAAGTATTTATGTAGTTTTATATTTATTTTGAATGTTAGAAGGAATATGTATCCAATTATGTTGAAAAAGAACATGATTTTGTTTATCAATTTCATCATATAATTCTGCTTGAAGAGTAGCAAAAACACTATCATTGTTGCAATCAAGATAAGTGATATCAGCTTGCAATAGAGTAAAATGGGGAAAGTGTTTTGAAAAACGATTTCCACCTTCATAAGAAGCCGACCAGGCATATGAGTATCTTCTTTCCACAAAGTAGTGTTCAAAATGTGTTTTAAATCTTATTTTTTTATTGATACTGAAACATTTTTGTATTTAAGAACTGCTAAAGTGAACTAATAAGTAACTTTCTAGCACTTCTAATTGTTCTCAATATTTGATGTACTGTAATCATGATCACCAATTGTCTCTTTCACAAACTTGTTATTTTGTGTATTTCTTTGTCAGGCATACATCCAATACTGGCCATATCAGAGCAAAACCTTTTCTGGTGGCCTCACTGTGACCATGAATTCTTTGGCAGCTGAGGATGAATGGACTAAAAGGGTTTTTGAAGTGGTGAATGCAAATGATCAGGTAAATTTGAATACTGTTATAGCAATGTATTATAATCATAATGTATATATTATATTTTCAAGCAGTGTTTAGTGCTCATCGCTACAGACGTTTAAGAACTTGCTTTGAATTTTGGGAAAATACAAAATAGTATTTTCCCCTTCTTTGAGATTAATTTTTACATTAGATAACTGTCACAGTGTTTGTTTGTTTTGATGACGGCTTAACGGCACCACAACAGCGAGGGTCAAAATGTGCCTGAGAGGTTAAATCATTCCAGAGGTAGGAAGAAAAGAAAGATAGGGGAGATTGAGAGAAACACGGGAACTAAAAGCCAGAAAGCTGGGGTCGAGAGAGGCAGTGCATGGGTGAAAAAAAAAAGTAGGGAAAGAGGGGGTGGAAGAAGAGGACTAAATATGGTTGTAGATGGAAGCATGATGAAGGAAGGAGATAATCTTATCCGGAGGGTTTTCTGAAAGAAGTCAGCTATTTGTTGTGGGGAGCGAGGGAAGCTCTGGGAAGGTTGTACAGGGGGCAAGCAAGGAGGACGTGGTGGACTGTGAGGGTGCAATGGCAATTGTTGCAGAGAAGTGGGGAGTCAATAAGGAGGTGGGAGTGAGTGAGGTGGGTGTGACCTAGTGAGGTGGGTGTGACCTATTCCAAGGTGGGTAATATGGACACTGTCAACACAGGAGAGATTGGATGGTGGGTCTGATTGGAACGGTGGGCCGGATGACGCAGAACCCATTATTTCGCCAGCGGCCACGAACAAGGGAAGCGACAAGCGTTCCGATGTCAGAAAGAGCCCTGGGAAAGGGGGAGGCCAAGGGCAAGCTTAGCGGCCGCATCATCCCTGCCATTGCCAGGGACAAAGATATGGCTGGGCATCCAGAATAAGACCTTTCCTGCAGAGAGGGGGGGGGGAGAATAATCCCATTAAGGAGCAGGAGGAGGAGGAGGAAGAAGAGGAGGAGAAGAGGAGGAGGAGGAGGAGGAGGAGGGAGGGAGGAGGAGGAGGAGGAGGAGGAGGAGGAGGAGGAGGAGGAGGAGGAGGAGGAGGAGGAGGAGGGAGGGAGGAGGAGGAGGAGAAGAGGAGGAGGAGGGAGGAGGAGGAGGAGGGAGGAGGAGGAGGAGGAGGGAGGAGGAGGAGGAGGGAGGAGGAGGAGGAGGAGGAAGGAGGAGGAGGAGGAGGAGGAGGAGGAGGAGGAGGAGGGAGGAGGAGGAGGAGGAGGAGGAGGAGGAGGAGGAGGAGGAGGAGGAGGAGGAGGAGGAGGAGGAGGAGGAGGAGGAGTTGGGACGTGGGCCATCCCACCCAAGATTGAGTAAAGAAGTAAGGATAGACTTGGAGTCGGAAAAGATGGCAAAGTGGCCGAGGGGGAGCACTCAACAAAGTTGAGGGCGAGGAGGATGGACCGACCCCGGCTGAGAAGATGGACGAGCAGCTAGGAAGCCCGCCACTGAGGGCGATGTCTCGGTTTGTAGCAAACAATGGTGAATAAGAAATGTGTGTTATATAGTTAAAGAGACAACACAAAAGAAGACATGTGGTTGTAAAGGTAAATATTTAAATGTTCTGAATCAATATGTATATAGCTAGAAATAAACATGACGATTCTTTTACTAAAAAAGGCAAATATGCAGTACATATAACAAACGTTATTTCAATAAAGTGACCAAAAATGTTTTTGCACTTCTGTGGAGCATATATTTCCTTGACAAACCACAACCACCTGTAAGATTACCAAGAACAAAATAACAACTATCAGTTGAAAGTTACACATTTTAAAGCTCAATGTTTGGTTTTATAATTTGAAGGACACCTCACAACGTGTGCACCACTTTCAACTTTTAGGATGGCCATCAAATCAGTCACGCCCCGGCAAGATACAATCAATCAATTCTCTTGTTACAACCAGGATGGAAATGAAGATTGCAGAACCAGAGATTGGACCTGTGTTAGTGCATTGCACGTGAGTAGTGGTAATACATATAGCTTGTGTAGGAATTTGTGATCATTTTGCACATTAATATCTAGTATTTCAACATCAATTTAAAGTGGTAATGAAGATTACAATAACTTGCATATTGATGATTCCTAAGTAGAATTTCCAGACAGCTGCTGAGAAAGATTTCAAAGTATCATAACATTCAGGCACGATGGGGGAAACCAAGTGGTAGGTGCTTCTTTCTTTTAATAATATTGTGAAACAAAAAACCCAGCATTTTACAAGACCTTTATTCACAAATACAAATCAGGCTTTTAGGTCAATCAGCTTCTTAACTCATATGTCAACTAATGATTATTCTAATGCGCATGATGACTATTTCCAATTTCATCTTAACTTCTGAACCATACAGAAAATAGCTATTTCCATTCCATGATGAAATTGATTGGTTCTTGCATACAAAAACCCATTGAAATTGACGTCCTTGTATATAGGACTCATAATTGAAGAGGGTATTTCCATTCCAAACAGTGCTGATGAAAATCTCCGTTTAATATTTCTTTAAAGGAAAGAACTAGAAGTAAGACTTTGGCAAGAATTTGACTAACTCATCTTGATCATTTACCAATTTTAAGCAATGACAGTCATTGATTTAAGGTCCAGATGTTTGCTTTGTTTCACCCATGCTGGAACTTTTGACCAAAAATCTTGTGATAATCTTTTGATGAATTTTCACAAGGCGCATTTTCGTTGAATTCATAACTGATTTTTCTTAAGATATATAATATTAAACTTAATACTCCTGACCTTCCATTTAAACAAATTACTACATCGAATAATTGTTTGTTTGTTTGTTCTTAAATAGAAATGGTGTTGGCAGATCTGGTGTGTTTTGTACTCTGTGGTGTTAAAATGAACGATCTCTCATGTCCTCGGATGGAACAGTGAATGTGTTTGCTTCACTTTTACATTTGAGAACCATGCAGCCTCATCTTATTGACACACAAGTAAATACAATGATCTTTTACATCATAAGCTTCATTGCATTAGTGCAGATTTGATGAAACATGCAGAAAGAGTTGTGTATGTTCTTCCCACTTGTCAATGTAAATTTCCGTGATTTTTTTTAAACAAAGTGACTTTTACTGGAAGAGAAGTGGAAAACTGACTCTGTTTAATGATATCATTTTTCAGGAATGCATATAGCAATGAATCTAAGATACTGTTTAGTTTTGGTGCGCCGATATTACTCACAGTTATACTTGAAGATGCCAGGAGTATTAAGGTGTGGTGGGCATTACTCACAGTTATACTTGAAGATGCCAGGAGTAATAAGGTGTGGTGGGCATTACGCAACAACTTATTGAATGGATGAAACTGCAGTGCTTGGGTCATCAAAAGCAAGCATTTTAATCGTGGGGTTAATTAAAGAAAGTCATTACAATTTTGTGTTTCGTTGAGATTTTTGTAGGAGGTGCTGATCTTTTTTAAAAAGTAGCTCAATTTAATTTGAATTTGAATTTTTTAGTTTAGTCCAAAGAGATGTTATTAACTTGGTGTAATAATTTTCTTCCTCGTATTTTTCTTTGCAGGATTTGTACAAATTGTGTTACACTGCTCTTCAAGATGATATCCAGAGTTCACAACCCTATGTCAATATTTGAAGCAGAAAGTTAGGCATGGGCTCTAGTGTTTGGTTAAGCATATTGGACTCCTTTATGCATCAGTTGCACATTTTTGTTTATATACAAACTATATCTCAGAAGGAAAGGAATATTATTAAAATGATTGAAGATAGAGAAAGTAGCATTGAAAGTAGCATTGCATAGTGTTTTCTTTGTTAAAAATAGTTTAATATGCAGATTGTTGGGATAGAGAGAAATTCAGACTGAAGGAGATTAATTATCCTAAAAGATTTGTCATACATCACAAACTTAAATTAAAATTGTGTGATTTTCTTTAGGCAAAATCCTTGGAATCCAAGTTAAGAGTAAAAATATCTCGTCAGCTTTACCCATGTGTACATTTTCTTATCTAGCCATGCCTAGCTATGCCAGTATTTTGTTCTTATGATGTTAATAGATGATGGGCCCTGCAAGATACATTTTGGTTTGCCCAATATTAAAGCTGACCTACACATA
>JAIGNY010000568.1:0-30027 GCA_020152595.1 Chiridota heheva | reverse complement strand
AAATTGAAGCAAATACACACACACACACACATGTTTGTAAGAGCTGCCTTATGGGGAATTTGCTTGTGGGGAACTTTTGTAGACCTATACTAGCCTTAAGAGGAATTTTTAACACAGGGTGATCATTGGGTTTGCAATAACTACCTTATGAGGAATTGTTTTATGTGTGCCAGGGATTGCCTTATGAGGAACCGACAGTCTTTGCAGAACAATAGACTTTCATGTGAAATGTTTAACCTAAGATCACAACTAATAGTAAGTAAATTATAAAGTTCATATAACTTGACATACGGAAGAGGACAGCTCAGATGAGCATGATTGGGCTGTTTTTTATGCATACTAATTTGCTTATTTGCATAAATATAAAAATATTTGTTTCTAAATTCCCTAAATCAAGGAAGGTATAGTGGTTTTATTTACACAGATGATATCATATATGCTGTGAGCATTGTTCACACATAATAGCGTGTTGCTTTGCGCATATTAGACTAATAGCTTATTTTCATTAAAATAAACGGAGAACACAAGTAATGAATGGTGTACATTCACATAACTTGGCATAGGGATATAGGATATTGGTATTGTTCCTTGGTATTGTTTGTATGCTTGGAAGACAGAGGAAGGGGGAGGGAGGGGGGGTATGCATACCAATTAGCTTATTTGGTGTATAATGGATAATGGAAATATAAGTTTAGAATAGGGTGGGTGTGGAAATATTACTTACACAAATGATTTATGTGAAGACAATTATTGACACTTAATTGTAAGGTGATGTGCGCCTACAAGCAGGTAAATTTTCATGGAAAATATTAGACCTCTGCTCATTACGAAGTAAGGAGAATGCTATTATACATGTTACATTCACAAATCTTACTGCCACAAAGTATTGAAGGCATTGATGAGTTCTGTGTCCATTTAGATGAGCATATTTGCAAAACAACTGCAACACTTCTTAAAATATATTTCTAAAAGTAGTGAGAGATTACTAAAATAAATAAAATAAAGTGTTGTGTTCATATTAATTTTGCCACGGTCATTGGCTTCACAACAGCGTTTGTGGAACAGGTTTAGCCTGAGGTTAGATTATCAGATATGAATGGTTAGGGGCCATGTTTGAATATAAATTGACTTTTTTTATACTTGCAATTGCCAACCACAGCCCTAAAAGTCTTAACACTTTTTATAATCTCTGTTACTTCCATTTTGAAAAAGGATGAAAGGTTCTGAAAAGAAGAATTTATTGGCGCGTTCAGTGTCAATGTGAGGGCGAAGCACGAACTTTGTGGCATGGAGCTAGTACAGGGGTCGCTTAAGCTGTTTGATTTGTTTTTGCTACCGAGTCACGGTATCCTTTTGTTTCCCGGGCATAGTAACTTACTGCAGGTTTTTGTAATTTGCCAAGAAATTCAGAAAATTTAACTTATGATTCGCAAAAATCGGAATATTCAGGATCAGATTATTCGGGAAAATAGTCAAAGGTTAATTTTTCTTTTCCTTTTTCTGTCAAACTTTTGGACCAACTTTTTGTGTCGCCTGCGAAGCAGGAGGAAGAGACATAGGAATCATCCTGTCGTCGTAGGTGTCGTCGTCGTCGTCGTCTGCGGCGGCCACAAATGTTTAGAATTAGCTTACAACTTCAGTTATAAATGGTGTACATTTATGTAACTTGGCGCAGGGATAGAAGACATGGGTACTGTTCAAATGAGCATGATTGGGGGTTGTGTGTGTATACTAATTAGTTTATTTGCATAACAATGAAAATTTTGTACCTATGATATCTCTTAATTTAAAGTGGATGTGTGAATTTTGTTCACACAAATGATCGTATATGTGAAGAGCATTGTCTACACTCAATGGTGAGGTGTCGTGTGCATTTTAGTTGGGTTATTTGCATAACAATAGACTTTCGTACAAAATGTTTAACATGAGCTCATAACTTAAGTTATGAATGATGCACATTCATATAACTTGACACAGGGGTAGAGGACATGGGTACTGTTAATATGAGCATGATTAGGGGTTGTGTGTGCATACTAATTAGCTTATTTGCAAACCAATGAAAATATTTCTATCTATGATATCTCTTAAATTAAAGTGGGTGTGGGAAGGTAACTTAAAAACATACATTGTTACTAAATGTAAAATGAGAAATAAAACATATTTGGCAGGCGAGACTTACTAACTTCATATTTTCTAGTTATGATCTTGGACCAACAATTGTTTAACTGTTGGAAGGTGTCTCGAGAGGCGGTGGAACTGGCGTATCCCCCCCCCCCTCCCCCTTCCCTCCCACACACACACATACCAGATTATCTAAAAAGTTTAAAAGGAAAGCAGAGGAAAAAGTACCTTTTTCAGAGAGGACAAGCTAGGGCCATTTTTTAAAGAAGGAACGTGACCTTTGAAAACTTTTGGCTTTAGATTCTATATCTGATATTTTCATTGAAAAAAGTAACACAAATATTGCACTAAAAGATCTTATAAAATTTGTGTGGAGTATTTGCATTGTTATGATCTGTGCATTAAATTCATGTAATGCATGACCTTCAATATTTGGTGTAGTCTATTTTTACAACAGGTGGATTTCTTAACAAAGCAAAAAAAATTGTATGTATAAACTTTTCTCGTTTTTACATTTTTTGTTGTTGTTTTTTATGCATCTTGAACAATCTAATACGGAAATTGTATTAAGCGATTGATATTTTATGTGCATACTTAACACACTGTTCAGAAGTTTTTGCACTTGCAAATGACCTTCCAAATGTCGGGTCAATCTACTCAGACCAAAATCCATTGCTCGGTCCATTGCTCCAACTTATAATTTGTGAAAATACTTTACAAAATATATTTTTGAAATGGGGTACAGGGCAAAACTTACAATGTGGACTCGTGCCCCAGTCATAGACTGATGTACCATCCCCCACCTTCTTTGCAAAGTTCAGAAAGAATGGTACCACTTTACAGGGATATACCTTGGTTGTTCTTGCCATGTGGTAATAAAGATCATTCCCTGGTTATAACTGATGTACTTACTGACAGATTGAAGAAAGTAGCCCAAACATTTGCTTTGTGAAATTCAAAATTAGTTTGCTTTGGAAATATTGCTAGAGCAGAAATTGGGGGATAATTCTATTACCAATCCAGTCTCAAAAATGTTGAGGGATTATCTACCCTCACCTTACCCCCCCCCCCCCCCCCCCACCCCTTCTCTGAGTCAAATGATCTGTGTACATGATTGCTTGTAAAACATACATAATTGTTACTAATTGTTAGAAAATATATAATATATGTCAGGCGAGACTTACTAACTTGCAAACTAATTTATAGTCTTATCTTAGTTTCCACATTATTACTCGCTCCTATTTCAACATAAGACAATTATAAAACTTTAAGCAGGTAAGTTCTTGTTTATTCTTTCCATTATGAGGATAGGTAGCTCAGTTTGTTTTCACTTTTTAGTTTACTCAAAAATTACTCACTTTTTAGTTTACTCAAAAATTGATTATGTTACATATTATTGATATTGTTTTTTAGATAATCCTCATTAATATTACATCTAGGGTTATACCTTTTGGTGGTTCCCCATAGGGCAATCCCTGGTTTACAGATGGTTCCCCATAAGGGTATATGCACACAGAGATATGTTGACTACAATTCATGAATTAATTAATTTATATTATATTGATAGCTTTAAATAATGTGTGTTTTTAATTTTAGTTTACTCAAGAATGTATATTATTGTTACTGCATTTGCTTTTACAGTTTTAATATAACGTCTACAAGTAGACCTTCTGGTAGTTCCATATAGGGCAGTCTCTGGTTTACACATGGTTCCCCATAAGGGCATCATATGCACACATGGATATGTAGCATACATATAAATAATTTACTATTATTATAATGATTTCTATGAAAATTATGTGTTCTTAGATTTAAGTTTACTCAAAAATTGATTATGATACATATTATTGTTATTGCTTTTTTTTAGTTAATCTCGATTAATATTACGTCTAGAGGTAGACCTTCTGGTGGTTCCCCACATGGCAATCTCTGGTTTACACATGGTTCCCCATAAGGGCATCATATGCACACATATATGTAACATGCAAATAATTAATTCACTATTTATTATAAGAATGATTGCTTCAAATATTAGGGGAGGGGGGATATCCCCACGTTTTAACAAGAGGGGGATGATCAATCTCGCCACTTTTTGGGTCGAAGGTACTTTAAAATTAAGTAATAAATTACATTTTGAATTACATTTACACTTTTATTTTATTGAAAAATAGATTATGTTACTTATTATTGTTATAGTTTTTGTTTTTTAAGTCAATTTTAATTATTTTACATCTATGGATACACCTTGGAGTGGTTCCCCATAAGGCAATCCCTGGTTTAAACATGGTTCCCATAAGGTCACGTACCATATGCACACACATCAATGTAGCATACACATAAGTACTTAATTAATTTTTAGTGAAATGATTGCTACGAATATTCGGTGTTATTACTTTTACTTTACTTAAACAATTGATAATTATGTTACATATATTGCTATTGCTTTTGGTTTTTAGCTCATGTTGATTAATATTATGTCTATAGGTATACTTGCTGGTGGTTCCCCATAGGGCAATCCATGGTTTACACATGGTTCCTCATTAGTGCGTCATATGCACTCATATAAATGTAACATAAACATCACAACTTAATTAATATTTAGTGGAATGATTGTTACGAATATTCTGTGTTTTTATTTTAGTGTACTCAAAAATTGATTATAATACATATTATTGTGTATTGTTTTTTTACCTAATCCTCATTAATATTATGTCTCGGGGTAACCTTCTAGTAGTTAAACATAGAGAAAATCCTGGTTTAAACATAAGGGCATCATATGCACACAAACATACGTGACATACGCATACCTACTTAATTTATGTTTAGTGAAATGAGTTCTATGAATAATTTTTTTTTTTTTACTTCTAGTATAGTCAAAAATTGATTATGCTACATATTTTCGTTACATTTTCTTTTGCTTTTTCAGTTTATCATCATTAATATTACGTCTATGGGTACACCTTCCGGTGGTTCCCCATAGGGCAATCTCTGGTTTACACATGGTTCCCCATAAGGGCATCATATGCACAT
Organism: Chiridota heheva; assembly: GCA_020152595.1. NCBI lineage: Eukaryota > Metazoa > Echinodermata > Holothuroidea > Apodida > Chiridotidae > Chiridota > Chiridota heheva. The sequence goes on along the minus strand of JAIGNY010000568.1, from coordinate 24,876 downwards.
ACAGATTTCAGACATACAAATATTTGTTTAGTTATTTTTTGATTAGAATAATTGCTACAAAAATTTGGTGTTATTACGTTTAGTGTACTCAAATTAATTATGGTACATATTTTCGCTACTGTTTTTGCTTTTTCAATTGATCATAATTAATATTACGTCTATGGGTACATCTTCTGGTGGTTCCCCATAGGGCAATCTCTGGTTTACACATGGTTCCCCATAAGGGCATCATATGCACACACAGAATTCTGACATACAATTATTTGTTTAATTATTTTTGATTAGAATAATTGCTACAAATATTCTGCATTTTCACTTTTATTTTATTGAAAAATAGATTATGTTACTTATTAATGAAATAGTTTTTTGTTGTTGTCAATTTTGATTATTTTACCTAGAGGGGTACACCTTCGAGTGGTTCCTCATAGGGCAATCCCTGGTTTACACATGGTTCCCAATAAGGGCATCATAGGTTCACAAAAATATGTAACATACACATAACTACTAAATTCATATTTAGTGAAATGAGTGCTACGAATATTCTGGGATTTTTATTTCTAGTATAGTCAAAAATTGTTTAAGTTACATATTTTGTTACTGTTTTTGCTTTTTAATTTATCGTAATTCATTTTACGTCTATGGGAAGACCTTCTGGTGGGTTTCCATAGGACAATCCCTGGTTTACACATGGTTCCCCATCAGGGCATCATATACAGTATACACACACAGATGCGCAACATACAAAAAACTTATTAATTAATCATTGGAATAACTGTTACAAATATTCTGAAATTTTACTTTTAGTTTATTCAAAAATTGATGATTATCTTACATATTATTGCTATTGCTTTTGGTTTTTAGCTCATGTTGATTAATATTATGTCTATAGGTAGACTTGCTGGTGGTTCCCCATAGGGCAATCCATGGTTTACACATGGTTCCTCATAAGTGCGTCATATGCACCAACATAAATGTAACATACACATCACAACTTAATTAATATTTAGTGGAATGATTGTTACGAATATTCTGTGATTTTACTTTAATGTACTCAAAAATTGATTATATTACATAATATTGTGTATTGTTTTTTTTAGTTAATCCTCATTAATATTACGTCTCAGGGTAACCTAATGGTAGTTCAACATCATTGGCAATCCATGGTTTAAACATGGTTCCCCATAAGGGCACGTACCATATGGACACAGCGACCAATATGTAGCTTACACATAACTACCTAATTAATTTTTAGTGAAATAATTGCCACAAAAATTTGGTGTTATTACGTTTAGTGTACTCAAAAATTGATATTGGTATATATTTTCGCTACTGTTTTTGCTTTTTCAGTTGATCATAATTAATATTACGTCTATGGGTACATCTTCTGGTGGTTCCCCATAGGGCAATCTCTGGTTTACACATGGTTCCCCATAAGGGCATCATATGCACACACAGAATTCTGTCATACAAATATTTGTTTAATTATTTTTGATTAGAATAATTGCTACAAATATTCTGCATTTTCACTTTTATTTTATTGAAAAATAGATTATGTTACTTATTAATGAAATAGTTTTTTGTTGTTGTCAATTTTGATTATTTTACCTAGAGGGGTACACCTTCGAGTGGTTCCTCATAGGGCAATCCCTGGTTTACACATGGTTCCTTATAAGGGCATCATAGGTTCACAAAAATATGTAACATACACATAACTACTAAATTCATATTTAGTGAAATGAGTGCTATGAATATTCTGGGATTTTTATTTCTAGTATAGTCAAAAATTGTTTAAGTTACATATTTTGTTACTGTTTTTGCTTTTTAATTTATCGTAATTCATTTTACGTCTATGGGAAGACCTTCTGGTGGGTTTCCATAGGACAATCCCTGGTTTACACATGGTTCCCCATAAGGGCATCATATACAGTATACACACACAGATGCGCAACATACGAAAAACTAATTAATTAATCATTGGAATAACTGTTACAAATATTCTGAAATTTTACTTTTAGTTTATTCAAAAATTGATGATTATGTTACATATTATTGCTATTGCTTTTGGTTTTTAGCTCATGTTGATTAATATTATGTCTATAGGTAGACTTGCTGGTGGTTCCCCATAGGGCAATCCATGGTTTACACATGGTTCCTCATAAGTGCGTCATATGCACCAACATAAATGTAACATACACATCACAACTTAATTAATATTTAGTGGAATGATTGTTACGAATATTCTGTGATTTTACTTTAATGTACTCAAAAATTGATTATATTACATAATATTGTGTATTGTTTTTTTTAGTTAATCCTCATTAATATTACGTCTCAGGGTAACCTAATGGTAGTTCAACATCATTGGCAATCCATGGTTTAAACATGGTTCCCCATAAGGGCACGTACCATATGGACACAGCGACCAATATGTAGCATACACATAACTACCTAATTAATTTTTAGTGAAATAATTGCTACAAAAATTTGGTGTTATTACGTTTAGTGTACTCAAAAATTGATTATGGTATATATTTTCGCTACTGTTTTTGCTTTTTCAGTTGATCATAATTAATATTACGTCTATGGGTACATCTTCTGGTGGTTCCCCATAGGGCAATCTCTGGTTTACACATGGTTCCCCATAAGGGCATCATATGCACACACAGATTTCTGACATACAAATATTTGTTTAATTATTTTTGATTAGAATAATTGCTACAAATATTCTGCATTTTCACTTTTATTTTATTGAAAAATAGATTATGTTACTTATTAATGAAATAGTTTTTTGTTGTTGTCAATTTTGATTATTTTACCTAGAGGGGTACACCTTCGAGTGGTTCCTCATAGGGCAATCCCTGGTTTACACATGGTTCCTTATAAGGGCATCATAGGTTCACAAAAATATGTAACATACACATAACTACTCAATTCATATTTAGTGAAATGAGTGCTACGAATATTCTGGGATTTTTATTTCTAGTATAGTCAAAAATTGTTTAAGTTACATATTTTGTTACTGTTTTTGCTTTTCAATTTATCGTAATTCATTTTACGTCTATGGGAAGACCTTCTGGTGGGTTCCCATAGGACAATCCCTGGTTTACACATGGTTCCCCATAAGGGCATCATATACAGTATACACACACAGATGCGCAACATACAAAAAACTAATTAATTAATCATTGGAATAACTGTTACAAATATTCTGAAATTTTACTTTTAGTTTATTCAAAAATTGATGATTATGTTACATATTATTGCTATTGCTTTTGGTTTTTAGCTCATGTTGATTAATATTATGTCTATAGGTAGACTTGCTGGTGGTTCCCCATAGGGCAATCCATGGTTTACACATGGTTCCTCATAAGTGCGTCATATGCACCAACATAAATGTAACATACACATCACAACTTAATTAATATTTAGTGGAATGATTGTTACGAATATTCTGTGATTTTACTTTAATGTACTCAAAAATTGATTATATTACATAATATTGTGTATTGTTTTTTTTAGTTAATCCTCATTAATATTACGTCTCAGGGTAACCTAATGGTAGTTCAACATCATTGGCAATCCATGGTTTAAACACGGTTCCCCATAAGGGCACGTACCATATGGACACAGCGACCAATATGTAGCATACACATAACTACCTAATTAATTTTTAGTGAAATAATTGCCACAAAAATTTGGTGTTATTACGTTTAGTGTACTCAAAAATTGATATTGGTATATATTTTCGCTACTGTTTTTGCCTTTTTCAGTTGATCATAATTAATATTACGTCTATGGGTACATCTTCTGGTGGTTCCCCATAGGGCAATCTCTGGTTTACACATGGTTCCCCATAAGGGCATCATATGCACACACAGAATTCTGTCATACAAATATTTGTTTAATTATTTTTGATTAGAATAATTGCTACAAATATTCTGCATTTTCACTTTTATTTTATTGAAAAATAGATTATGTTACTTATTAATGAAATAGTTTTTGTTGTTGTCAATTTTGATTATTTTACCTAGAGGGGTACACTTTCAGTGGTTCCTCATAGGGCAATCCCTGGTTTACACATGGTTCCCAATAAGGGCATCATAGGTTCACAAAAATATGTAACATACACATAACTACTAAATTCATATTTAGTGAAATGAGTGCTACGAATATTCTGGGATTTTTATTTCTAGTATAGTCAAAAATTGTTTAAGTTACATATTTTGTTACTGTTTTTGCTTTTTAATTTATCGTTATTCATTTTACGTCTATGGGAAGACCTTCTGGTGGGTTCCCATAGGACAATGCCTGGTTTACACATGGTTCCCCATAAGGGCATCATATACAGTATACACACACAGATGCGCAACATACAAAAAACTAATTAATTAATCATTGGAATAACTGTTACAAATATTCTGAATTTCTACTTTTAGTTTATTCAAAAATTGATGATTATGTTACATATCATTGCTATTGCTTTTGGTTTTTAGCTCATGTTGATTAATATTATGTCTATAGGTAGACTTGCTGGTGGTTCCCCATAGGGCAATCCATGGTTTACACATGGTTCCTCATAAGTGCGTCATATGCACCAACATAAATGTAACATACACATCACAACTTAATTAATATTTAGTGGAATGATTGTTACGAATATTCTGTGATTTTACTTTAGTGTACTCAAAAATTGATTATATTACATAATATTGTGTATTGTTTTTTTTAGTTAATCCTCATTAATATTACGTCTCAGGGTAACCTAATGGTAGTTCAACATCATTGGCAATCCATGGTTTAAACATGGTTCCCCATAAGGGCACGTACCATATGGACACAGCGACCAATATGTAGCATACACATAACTACCTAATTAATTTTTAGTGAAATAATTGCTACAAAAATTTGGTGTTATTACGTTTAGTGTACTCAAAAATTGATTTTGGTATATATTTTCGCTACTGTTTTTGCTTTTTCAGTTGATCATAATTAATATTACGTCTATGGGTACATCTTCTGGTGGTTCCCCATAGGGCAATCTCTGGTTTACACATGGTTCCCCATAAGGGCATCATATGCACACACAGAATTCTGTCATACAAATATTTGTTTAATTATTTTTGATTAGAATAATTGCTACAAATATTCTGCATTTTCACTTTTATTTTATTGAAAAATAGATTATGTTACTTATTAATGAAATAGTTTTTTGTTGTTGTCAATTTTGATTATTTTACCTAGAGGGGTACACTTTCGAGTGGTTCCTCATAGGGCAATCCCTGGTTTACACATGGTTCCCAATAAGGGTATCATAGGTTCACAAAAATATGTAACATACACATAACTACTAAATTCATATTTAGTGAAATGAGTGCTACGAATATTCTGGGATTTTTATTTCTAGTATAGTCAAAAATTGTTTAAGTTACATATTTTGTTACTGTTTTTGCTTTTTAATTTATCGTTATTCATTTTACGTCTATGGGAAGACCTTCTGGTGGGTTCCCATAGGACAATCCCTGGTTTACACATGGTTCCCCATAAGGGCATCATATACAGTATACACACACAGATGCGCAACATACAAAAAACTAATTAATTAATCATTGGAATAACTGTTACAAATATTCTGAATTTCTACTTTAAGTTTATTCAAAAATTGATGATTATGTTACATATCATTGCTATTGCTTTTGGTTTTTAGCTCATGTTGATTAATATTATGTCTATAGGTAGACTTGCTGGTGGTTCCCCATAGGGCAATCCATGGTTTACACATGGTTCCTCATAAGTGCGTCATATGCACCAACATAAATGTAACATACACATCACAACTTAATTAATATTTAGTGGAATGATTGTTACGAATATTCTGTGATTTTACTTTAGTGTACTCAAAAATTGATTATATTACATAATATTGTGTATTGTTTTTTTTAGTTAATCCTCATTAATATTACGTCTCAGGGTAACCTAATGGTAGTTCAACATCATTGGCAATCCATGGTTTAAACATGGTTCCCCATAAGGGCACGTACCATATGGACACAGCGACCAATATGTAGCATACACATAACTACCTAATTAATTTTTAGTGAAATAATTGCTACAAAAATTTGGTGTTATTACGTTTAGTGTACTCAAAAATTGATTATGGTACATATTTTCGCTACTGTTTTTGCTTTTTCAGTTGATCATAATTAATATTACGTCTATGGGTACATCTTCTGGTGGTTCCCCATAGGGCAATCTCTGGTTTACACATGGTTCCCCATAAGGGCATCATATGCACACACAGAATTCTGTCATACAAATATTTGTTTAATTATTTTTGATTAGAATAATTGCTACAAATATTCTGCATTTTCACTTTTATTTTATTGAAAAATAGATTATGTTACTTATTAATGAAATAGTTTTTTGTTGTTGTCAATTTTGATTATTTTACCTAGAGGGGTACACTTTCGAGTGGTTCCTCATAGGGCAATCCCTGGTTTACACATGGTTCCTAATAAGGGCATCATAGGTTCACAAAAATATGTAACATACACATAACTACTAAATTCATATTTAGTGAAATGAGTGCTACGAATATTCTGGGATTTTTATTTCTAGTATAGTCAAAAATTGTTTAAGTTACATATTTTGTTACTGTTTTTGCTTTTTAATTTATCGTAATTCATTTTACGTCTATGGGAAGACCTTCTGGTGGGTTCCCATAGGACAATCCCTGGTTTACACATGTTTCCCCATAAGGGCATCATATACAGTATACACACACAGATGCGCAACATACAAAAAACTTATTAATTAATCATTGGAATAACTGTTACAAATATTCTGAAATTTTACTTTTAGTTTATTCAAAAATTGATGATTATGTTACATATTATTGCTATTGCTTTTGGTTTTTAGCTCATGTTGATTAATATTATGTCTATAGGTAGACTTGCTGGTGGTTCCCCATAGGGCAATCCATGGTTTACACATGGTTCCTCATAAGTGCGTCATATGCACCAACATAAATGTAACATACACATCACAACTTAATTAATATTTAGTGGAATGATTGTTACGAATATTCTGTGATTTTACTTTAGTGTACTCAAAAATTGATTATATTACATAATATTGTGTATTGTTTTTTTTTAGTTAATCCTCATTAATATTACGTCTCAGGGTAACCTAATGGTAGTTCAACATCATTGGCAATCCATGGTTTAAACATGGTTCCCCATAAGGGCACGTACCATATGGACACAGCGACCAATATGTAGCATACACATAACTACCTAATTAATTTTTAGTGAAATAATTGCTACAAAAATTTGGTGTTATTACGTTTAGTGTACTCAAAAATTGATATTGGTATATATTTTCGCTACTGTTTTTGCTTTTTCAGTTGATCATAATTAATATTACGTCTATGGGTACATCTTCTGGTGGTTCCCCATAGGGCAATCTCTGGTTTACACATGGTTCCCCATAAGGGCATCATATGCACACACAGATTTCTGACATACAAATATTTGTTTAATTATTTTTGATTAGAATAATTGCTACAAATATTCTGCATTTTCACTTTTATTTTATTGAAAAATAGATTATGTTACTTATTAATGAAATAGTTTTTTGTTGTTGTCAATTTTGATTATTTTACCTAGAGGGGTACACCTTTCAGTGGTTCCTCATAGGGCAATCCCTGGTTTACACATGGTTCCCAATAAGGGCATCATAGGTTCACAAAAATATGTAACATACACATAACTACTAAATTCATATTTAGTGAAATGAGTGCTACGAATATTCTGGGATTTTTATTTCTAGTATAGTCAAAAATTGTTTAAGTTACATATTTTGTTACTGTTTTTGCTTTTTAATTTATCGTAATTCATTTTACGTCTATGGGAAGACCTTCTGGTGGGTTCCCATAGGACAATCCTGGTTTACACATGGTTCCCCATAAGGGCATCATATACAGTATACACACACAGATGCGCAACATACAAAAAACTAATTAATTAATCATTGGAATAACTGTTACAAATATTCTGAAATTTTACTTTTAGTTTATTCAAAAATTGATGATTATGTTACATATTATTGCTATTGCTTTTGGTTTTTAGCTCATGTTGATTAATATTATGTCTATAGGTAGACTTGCTGGTGGTTCCCCATAGGGCAATCCATGGTTTACACATGGTTCCTCATAAGTGCGTCATATGCACCAACATAAATGTAACATACACATCACAACTTAATTAATATTTAGTGGAATGATTGTTACGAATATTCTGTGATTTTACTTTAGTGTACTCAAAAATTGATTATATTACATAATATTGTGTATTGTTTTTTTTTAGTTAATCCTCATTAATATTACGTCTCAGGGTAACCTAATGGTAGTTCAACATCATTGGCAATCCATGGTTTAAACATGGTTCCCCATAAGGGCACGTACCATATGGACACAGCGACCAATATGTAGCATACACATAACTACCTAATTAATTTTTAGTGAAATAATTGCTACAAAAATTTGGTGTTATTACGTTTAGTGTACTCAAAAATTGATATTGGTATATATTTTGGCTACTGTTTTTGCTTTTTCAGTTGATCATAATTAATATTACGTCTATGGGTACATCTTCTGGTGGTTCCCCATAGGGCAATCTCTGGTTTACACATGGTTCCCCATAAGGACATCATATGCACACACAGATTTCTGTCATACAAATATTTGTTTAATTATTTTTGATTAGAATAATTGCTACAAATATTCTGCATTTTCACTTTTATTTTATTGAAAAATAGATTATGTTACTTATTAATGAAATAGTTTTTTGTTGTTGTCAATTTTGATTATTTTACCTAGAGGGGTACACTTTCGAGTGGTTCCTCATAGGGCAATCCCTGGTTTACACATGGTTCCTAATAAGGGCATCATAGGTTCACAAAAATATGTAACATACACATAACTACTAAATTCATATTTAGTGAAATGAGTGCTACGAATATTCTGGGATTTTTATTTCTAGTATAGTCAAAAATTGTTTAAGTTACATATTTTGTTACTGTTTTTGCTTTTTAATTTATCGTAATTCATTTTACGTCTATGGGAAGACCTTCTGGTGGGTTCCCATAGGACAATCCCTGGTTTACACATGTTTCCCCATAAGGGCATCATATACAGTATACACACACAGATGCGCAACATACAAAAAACTTATTAATTAATCATTGGAATAACTGTTACAAATATTCTGAAATTTTACTTTTAGTTTATTCAAAAATTGATGATTATGTTACATATTATTGCTATTGCTTTTGGTTTTTAGCTCATGTTGATTAATATTATGTCTATAGGTAGACTTGCTGGTGGTTCCCCATAGGGCAATCCATGGTTTACACATGGTTCCTCATAAGTGCGTCATATGCACCAACATAAATGTAACATACACATCACAACTTAATTAATATTTAGTGGAATGATTGTTACGAATATTCTGTGATTTTACTTTAGTGTACTCAAAAATTGATTATATTACATAATATTGTGTATTGTTTTTTTTTAGTTAATCCTCATTAATATTACGTCTCAGGGTAACCTAATGGTAGTTCAACATCATTGGCAATCCATGGTTTAAACATGGTTCCCCGTAAGGGCACGTACCATATGGACATAGCGACCAATATGTAGCATACACATAACTACCTAATTAATTTTTAGTGAAATAATTGCTACAAAAATTTGGTGTTATTACGTTTAGTGTACTCAAAAATTGATATTGGTATATATTTTCGCTACTGTTTTTGCTTTTTCAGTTGATCATAATTAATATTACGTCTATGGGTACATCTTCTGGTGGTTCCCCATAGGGCAATCTCTGGTTTACACATGGTTCCCCATAAGGGCATCATATGCACACACAGATTTCTGACATACAAATATTTGTTTAATTATTTTTGATTAGAATAATTGCTACAAATATTCTGCATTTTCACTTTTATTTTATTGAAAAATAGATTATGTTACTTATTAATGAAATAGTTTTTGTTGTTGTCAATTTTGATTATTTTACCTAGAGGGGTACACCTTTCAGAGTGGTTCCTCATAGGGCAATCCCTGGTTTACACATGGTTCCCAATAAGGGCATCATAGGTTCACAAAAATATGTAACATACACATAACTACTAAATTCATATTTAGTGAAATGAGTGCTACGAATATTCTGGGATTTTTATTTCTAGTATAGTCAAAAATTGTTTAAGTTACATATTTTGTTACTGTTTTTGCTTTTTAATTTATCGTAATTCATTTTACGTCTATGGGAAGACCTTCTGGTGGGTTCCCATAGGACAATCCTGGTTTACACATGGTTCCCCATAAGGGCATCATATACAGTATACACACACAGATGCGCAACATACAAAAACTAATTAATTAATCATTGGAATAACTGTTACAAATATTCTGAAATTTTACTTTTAGTTTATTCAAAAATTGATGATTATGTTACATATTATTGCTATTGCTTTTGGTTTTTAGCTCATGTTGATTAATATTATGTCTATAGGTAGACTTGCTGGTGGTTCCCCATAGGGCAATCCATGGTTTACACATGGTTCCTCATAAGTGCGTCATATGCACCAACATAAATGTAACATACACATCACAACTTAATTAATATTTAGTGGAATGATTGTTACGAATATTCTGTGATTTTACTTTAGTGTACTCAAAAATTGATTATATTACATAATATTGTGTATTGTTTTTTTTAGTTAATCCTCATTAATATTACGTCTCAGGGTAACCTAATGGTAGTTCAACATCATTGGCAATCCATGGTTTAAACATGGTTCCCCATAAGGGCACGTACCATATGGACACAGCGACCAATATGTAGCATACACATAACTACCTAATTAATTTTTAGTGAAATAATTGCTACAAAAATTTGGTGTTATTACGTTTAGTGTACTCAAAAATTGATTATTGGTACATATTTTCGCTACTGTTTTTGCTTTTTCAGTTGATCATAATTAATATTACGTCTATGGGTACATCTTCTGGTGGTTCCCCATAGGGCAATCTCTGGTTTACACATGGTTCCCCATAAGGGCATCATATGCACACACAGATTTCTGACATACAAATATTTGTTTAATTATTTTTGATTAGAATAATTGCTACAAATATTCTGCATTTTCACTTTTATTTTATTGAAAAATAGATTATGTTACTTATTAATGAAATAGTTTTTTGTTGTTGTCAATTTTGATTATTTTACCTAGAGGGGTACACCTTCGAGTGGTTCCTCATAGGGCAATCCCTGGTTTACACATGGTTCCCAATAAGGGCATCATAGGTTCACAAAAATATGTAACATACACATAACTACTAAATTCATATTTAGTGAAATGAGTGCTACGAATATTCTGGGATTTTTATTTCTAGTATAGTCAAAAATTGTTTAAGTTACATATTTTGTTACTGTTTTTGCTTTTTAATTTATCGTAATTCATTTTACGTCTATGGGAAGACCTTCTGGTGGGTTCCCATAGGACAATGCCTGGTTTACACATGGTTCCCCATAAGGGCATCATATACAGTATACACACACAGATGCGCAACATACAAAAAACTAATTAATTAATCATTGGAATAACTGTTACAAATATTCTGAAATTTTACTTTTAGTTTATTCAAAAATTGATGATTATGTTACATATTATTGCTATTGCTTTTGGTTTTTAGCTCATGTTGATTAATATTATGTCTATAGGTAGACTTGCTGGTGGTTCCCCATAGGGCAATCCATGGTTTACACATGGTTCCTCATAAGTGCGTCATATGCACTAACATAAATGTAACATACACATCACAACTTAATTAATATTTAGTGGAATGATTGTTACGAATATTCTGTGATTTTACTTTAGTGTACTCAAAAATTGATTATATTACATAATATTGTGTATTGTTTTTTTAGTTAATCCTCATTAATATTACGTCTCAGGGTAACCTAATGGTAGTTCAACATCATTGGCAATCCATGGTTTAAACATGGTTCCCCATAAGGGCACGTACCATATGGACACAGCGACCAATATGTAGCATACACATAACTACCTAATTAATTTTTAGTGAAATAATTGCTACAAAAATTTGGTGTTATTACGTTTAGTGTACTCAAAAATTGATTATTGGTATATATTTTCGCTACTGTTTTTGCTTTTTCAGTTGATCATAATTAATATTACGTCTATGGGTACATCTTCTGGTGGTTCCCCATAGGGCAATCTCTGGTTTACACATGGTTCCCCATAAGGGCATCATATGCACACACAGATTTCTGACATACAAATATTTGTTTAATTATTTTTGATTAGAATAATTGCTACAAATATTCTGCATTTTCACTTTTATTTTATTGAAAAATAGATTATGTTACTTATTAATGAAATAGTTTTTTGTTGTTGTCAATTTTGATTATTTTACCTAGAGGGGTACACCTTCGAGTGGTTCCTCATAGGGCAATCCCTGGTTTACACATGGTTCCCAATAAGGGCATCATAGGTTCACAAAAATATGTAACATACACATAACTACTAAATTCATATTTAGTGAAATGAGTGCTACGAATATTCTGGGATTTTTATTTCTAGTATAGTCAAAAATTGTTTAAGTTACATATTTTGTTACTGTTTTTGCTTTTAATTTATCGTAATTCATTTTACGTCTATGGGAAGACCTTCTGGTGGGTTCCCATAGGACAATCCTGGTTTACACATGGTTCCCCATAAGGGCATCATATACAGTATACACACACAGATGCGCAACATACAAAAAACTAATTAATTAATCATTGGAATAACTGTTACAAATATTCTGAAATTTTACTTTTAGTTTATTCAAAAATTGATGATTATGTTACATATTATTGCTATTGCTTTTGGTTTTTAGCTCATGTTGATTAATATTATGTCTATAGGTAGACTTGCTGGTGGTTCCCCATAGGGCAATCCATGGTTTACACATGGTTCCTCATAAGTGCGTCATATGCACCAACATAAATGTAACATACACATCACAACTTAATTAATATTTAGTGGAATGATTGTTACGAATATTCTGTGATTTTACTTTAGTGTACTCAAAAATTGATTATATTACATAATATTGTGTATTGTTTTTTTTAGTTAATCCTCATTAATATTACGTCTCAGGGTAACCTAATGGTAGTTCAACATCATTGGCAATCCATGGTTTAAACATGGTTCCCCATAAGGGCACGTACCATATGGACACAGCGACCAATATGTAGCATACACATAACTACCTAATTAATTTTTAGTGAAATAATTGCTACAAAAATTTGGTGTTATTACGTTTAGTGTACTCAAAAATTGATTATTGGTACATATTTTTCGCTACTGTTTTTGCTTTTTCAGTTGATCATAATTAATATTACGTCTATGGGTACATCTTCTGGTGGTTCCCCATAGGGCAATCTCTGGTTTACACATGGTTCCCCATAAGGGCATCATATGCACACACAGAATTCTGTCATACAAATATTTGTTTAATTATTTTTGATTAGAATAATTGCTACAAATATTCTGCATTTTCACTTTTATTTTATTGAAAAATAGATTATGTTACTTATTAATGAAATAGTTTTTTGTTGTTGTCAATTTTGATTATTTTACCTAGAGGGGTACACTTTCGAGTGGTTCCTCATAGGGCAATCCCTGGTTTACACATGGTTCCCAATAAGGGTATCATAGGTTCACAAAAATATGTAACATACACATAACTACTAAATTCATATTTAGTGAAATGAGTGCTACGAATATTCTGGGATTTTTATTTCTAGTATAGTCAAAAATTGTTTAAGTTACATATTTTGTTACTGTTTTTGCTTTTTAATTTATCGTAATTCATTTTACGTCTATGGGAAGACCTTCTGGTGGGTTCCATAGGACAATCCCTGGTTTACATGGTTCCCCATAAGGGCATCATATACAGTATACACACACAGATGCGCAACATACAAAAAACTAATTAATTAATCATTGGAATAACTGTTACAAATATTCTGAATTTCTACTTTAAGTTTATTCAAAAATTGATGATTATGTTACATATCATTGCTATTGCTTTTGGTTTTTAGCTCATGTTGATTAATATTATGTCTATAGGTAGACTTGCTGGTGGTTCCCATAGGGCAATCCATGGTTTACACATGGTTCCTCATAAGTCGTCATATGCACCAACATAAATGTAACATACACATCACAACTTAATTAATATTTAGTGGAATGAGCTCGTCAACACCAAGACGAGCTCGCGACGCAGGCTCGTCAACACCAGGACGAGCTCGCGACAAGCTGCCGACAATCTAACGAGCTCGCGTAAGCTCGTCAATATTTTCAACGAGCTCGCGCGAGCTCGTCAACAATTAGACAAGCTTGTGGCGGCGAGCTCGTCAACAATTTGACGAGCTCGCAGCAAACCAGGGCGAGCTCGTCAACAATTACGATCTTGTGACGAGCTCGTAAAACTGAACGAGCTCGTCAACAATTTGGCGAGCTCGTCAAAAATTACATAAACTTGTGACGAGCTCGCGGCGAGCTCGTCAAAAACTAGGCGAGCTCGTCAACAATCTGGCGAGCTTGTCAAAGTTAGACGAGCTCGTCCAACAATCTGGCGAGCTCGTCAAAAATAGACAAGCTTGTACACATGTTAGACATCTTCCGGCGACTTCGTCAACAATCTGATTAGCTCGTCAGGTTGTTGACAACCTCGCCAGGTTGTTGACAACCTCGTCAGGTTGTTGACAACCTCGTCAGGTTGTTGACAACCTCGTCAGGTTGTTGACAACCTCGCCAGGGTTGTTGACAACCTCGTCGGTTGTTGACAACCTCGTCAGGTTGTTGACAACCTCGCCAGGTTGTTGACAACCTCGTCAGGTTGTTGACAACCTCGTCAGGTTGTTGACAACCTCGTCAGGTTGTTGACAACCTCGTCAGGTTGTTGACAACCTCGTCAGGTTGTTGACAACCTCGTCAGGTTGTTGACAACCTCGTCAGGTTGTTGACAACCTCGTCAGGTTGTTGACAACCTCGTCATATATTAGAGGCAATAATATTGACAAACTTGGAAACTTAGATTGTGTCCTTTCCTTGACAAACTCATAACTACAAGATTTATGAGGTCATTTTACTATAAACTATAAAGACAAACATGTTATTATATGTGTTATTATATTTGCAACTTAATGACAAAGTGAATCCTGAAATGTATGTTTATAGGTAATAAATAAATAAAACATTGATTTAAATTAAAACAAATAAAGACACAATGACGTGTTAAATGATTTGCAGATTTTATATTATCATATGCTGATTTTTCACTATCACTTGCAAGTGTGTATGCATTGCTTTTCTACATTAAAAGAATAAAAATACAATATCTAAAATATATACATTGTGAACCTGTAAGGAGATGGATATACTGTACATATCATGCATTAAGTATAAGGATATACAATGTCCACTTCTCCCAGTTACTGATGAGGACCGGGTGTTCACAAAAGACATATCTACCACCATGCTCGACATATCACCTACATAAGATGTCAAAAAATTCACTTGGAGAATCTCCCTGTAAGACTCAAACCTTCGACATCCACAGTATCTCAGTTCTTTTTATTAATTTGTTTGTTCAATGAGGGCTTAATGGCAGGCAAAACATTGATTCAAATCTATTCAGAATGATGCGCATTACACTATCTAACAAAATTGACAAAAATTATTACAAAACAGTAATTTATTTTGCCAAATAAAACAAACAAAATTTCCACCTTTCAAAGTTATGAATAAAATGTTTAAAATCACAACTTTTATAGATGCAATAAAAATTATAATTTTTAACGTACACTTTAATAGGCTTGGGCGATATATCGATATTTCGATATTGACCTATATCGATATGGCCATTTTTGAGTTTAAGGGTTGTATCGATGTATTGATATTATGTTGTTTCAATAATACACAATACATGAACTATTAAAAAGCCAAACATGACTATCAAACACCCAAGTATTTTTTTATAAACAGCCACAAAAAGTTAATAACCGAATACGCAGGCGACGACCCCGTCATTGTAATTGTGTGTTCAACTCACTCTCTCTCTCTTAATAAATTTCATTTACATCAGTTTCAGGCAGCCAGTTATAATACAACTTATTAAAACATTAATATTGTGATAACAATTACCCAAAAATCCTTTCATGAACAAAAAAACACTTGACTCGTGGAGTACAGAGGCACTGCGCAATACTTCAACTTTTGTACTTGGATGGCTTACGATGTTCAGACAACAAAAATCATAAGATGTTGAACAATCCTCAAACATCGTGTTAAGTTTCCTCAAAAGGAATACTGATTCTGAATTTGTATATCAAACAGTCATTAATTGACAAATTGCTGACAAAACTATGAGGTTTTCTCACTATTTTGTTCGTTCATAAAGCTTAAAGTAAAAGTGACAGACAGGTCTTGCCAGATCGATCAGATAATGTCCAGTGCTGTAAGTACATATCACTACTGTACAGTACTTTACTATGTACACACATACCATCTACCACTGTTTCTTCCGAGTGACAACACTTGTGCGATGATTGAAGCAGACTAGAAATTGGATAATATGCATTATATATGGACTTCTGAATGTCTAGAAGTCCATATGATGCTATCAAAATAATGCCTTTTCAGTACAACTTTCATAAGAAGTGAGTTATTTGGAGCCAATTATTGTTTGGCATACAGTGTAGGCCTAACACCAGTTCCACAACATTTTTTTTTTTTAAAGAATATGTTGAGGCCTAAACTTTTTCAATGTTTCTGTGATTGATCTTTTGAGATAGAAACCATGTAAAGAACATTTTTTAACATAATGGGTGTTTATTTGAAGATGATATGTATATATTTTGCAGTGATTTCTGTTAATTTGTACAAAAAGTTTTACTTGACTTTTTTTGAGCTGAGACGAGATTACCTTGCCCAGAACAGTACATACGACTTACGTATTTGCATATCGATATTTCGATATTTTCAGGCGATATATCGATATTGCATAATGTTCAATATCACCCAAGCCTACACTTTAACAAATGTAACTTTTCTGTCCATTTATGACCGGCAGATTACCGGTACTGTGCTGTGCAGTCATAGTCAAAGTGTCAAATTTGTTTATAACTTGTGAACATACGAAAGCATATCTGGCTAACACAAGAGCCACTCTAAATACATTAATTTTCCATGCAGCCAGGTGCAGTTAAAGTGAATATATCAGAATGCGGTCTCTTAAGATACAGCATATGGGGAATTAAATCACTAGCTGCTATAGTATATTACTACTTCACTGCTAAAAATTACTTAAAATATTAATATGTACTAAAGGGTTTACACCCTCATGAGTACAATTCGTAAATTCTGCCCGTGGCTTGATAAAAGAATAGTTCACTCATAAAATATAATCCTGCATACAACCTCAATAACTTTGGATATCAAATAGTTTAAAGCACAACATCTTGATCGGTTTCAAGATTTCTCAATTCCACGATTTCTCAATTCATGCAGAATTTGTGATTTAGCTTTTGTTTAAGATTATTAAAGCATAAATAGGTTTGAAAAAAAAAAAAATATGTTTTACAAATTTGATACTATGAATCATCTCAATCTGTCTCAAATATGTTTGGAGGCATTATAACAAATGAATTACCAGAATCACATGAAATGAAAACACACATTGACTGAATGCATTTAATAGGAATGATAACAATTGTGTCTGTTACCTGAACAGCTTGAATATGTTGATAATTCAACTTAAATTGAAACGGACATGGCAATATTTGCAATTCCTTGACAACAGCAAAGCATTTACTACTAGGAGATGTTGATCTAATGAAATACTCTATTTGGCCAAAATGCAATACATCATGACTAGAAGGTTTGTATGCAATATTGGTAGAATTTCTCTTTTTCACTAACGTAAAGCCTTTCGACTCATACACAAAGTTGTTGAAGAGGACCCGATAATATATAAGATAACTAATATTTTCTTCACATGCCAGATATTGGATCAATGGGCTCAACACATTTTCTGGCAACATCCTTTCTACAGGTGATCCCAAAACCCAAACATCAATATCTACTAACTCTTTCTTCAATGAAACAGGTTTAGGACCAAGTCTGTTTCTATAAAAACCAATAACCGCTTCACTTGTCAAATTTTGAATAAGGGTTGGAAGAATAAGCATTGTTCCAATGGTATTTGAAATTTGAATTACTGGTTTTTGGGTCCCATGAAAATAATTCAATAAATTTCCATTTATTCCTTCAAAGTGGAAACAACTCTGAACCCAGAGTGGCCCCAAATCTCTTACAGCATCTGGAAGATGAAGGAGCAAATGCAGATTTGCTGACATGAATCTTTCACCATAGAGGACAGAAAACATACATACATACCTTTGCAGCAAAAGTTGACATTCATCTATGCATCTAATTGAAATACTTGTACCATTTAAAAGGGAGATGGCTTCAACAAGGAGTAAATAATGACTAAAAAACATTTCATCCATGATGTCCATCAATATAGGAAGAGAGTAATAAAAAGCCAAGATCGACATTCTGATGCCTTCCAATATTTCATATGTTCTGAAATACTCCTGGGTGTACGAGATACAAAATTTGGGGGCTTTACACTCTTTAACCTTTGATCAACCACGCTGACAAATCTATTGAGTGAAAATAATTCAGATGAATATGAAGGAGAAAACCAAAGACTCAGTAGTTTTCGTACCAATCCCAACAGTACCTGGTGCATATAATCGATTGCTGTGCCCCTAATAATATCAGCACCAACATATAAAAACCAACAAGGGCCTTTGATACCGAAAAAAGGTTTATGTGAATGAAAGGCAGCAGTAGCATGTTCCAGAGTTTCTGTGTGGGTCCTCTTGGGACCATCTGGATCATCTTTACAAAATTTGTACACTCTTGTATGACCACGACCAGTTCTAACAACTGTTCCCGGTTGTTTACAACGACCACATCCAAACTGCCCATTGAATTGGGTCATATTCATCATTAATGCCTTTGCAGGCAAATCGCAGGTACCCCCAAGTAGAAGACCTCTTACAAAAATAGGTTCGTCAGAATTTGGTATATCAACTTCAAACCCTTCGAATATTTTCTTCAAGGAAGTATGAAATGGTTTTAGAAAGGTACCCATAGAAGGTTTAGAACCAAACCACAAACCTGCAAAAATCATGTTCTCCTTGCGGATTCTCTTACTATAAGGAAGTTCATTTATCATGAAATACAAAGGCCAAAGTGATGCTGTTGTAGATTTAAATAAAGGAATTCCATCAACATACCAGAAAAAAGATATGTTATGGGGGTTATCCAAAAGTCCACCTTGTGTAAAATGTTTTTGGTACTCATTCCCATCAAAAATGTCCTCTACATTTTCCTTACTTTTCTTTACTCTCTTAAATCTATATTGTAAATCCGAAATAAATCCATCCCTTTGAAACAATTTTTGAATTTGCTGAATCATTGGTATCTCAATAAAGTAGTTGATAGCATCATCCGTTAATTTACATTTACAATTATCACATTCTCCTAAAGTAATACATTCCAGTAGTAGTAAGGATTGGCAAGTTGCACAAAATTTATGAAAAACTACAGGACCTTTCAGATTTGAGTAGAACTTCTGAAAAGATAAAGTGTCGTTTTACACTGATTTGGTAAGATACAGTGAAGAGAAATTAAAAATAATAAATCCTGTAAACACTCTCCTGATAGACTGTACCTCATTGAAAATAAGAGTATCAAAGTCATACTTTCTACGAGGGTTACAGGAGCCCCTCTATACAAAGGGGTATCACCAGAGGATTCAGTATGAGATTCGTCATTGCCGGAAGCATTTTCAGGGCAATCATACCACTCTTGGAAGTTGTCATCATCACCTTCATCATCTGAAGGTTCATCAAAAGGCTGCTCCTCCAGCTCCTGTTCCTCCAGAGTTAGGTTGGAATGTGGCAAGCTTTCTGTATTCAAAGAAGTTCCCTGTAACCAGCTGTATGGCATATGATCTTTTTCCTCCGAAAATGCAAGTGATGTGGGGATCCATTCATGGCAGTCCGGAAAAGACCTTAAGAAAGGAATTAAATAAACATTTTACTTACTTTTTTTCTTTAAAATTATCTTCAAACAAGACAGAACTAAATTAACTCTAGTTGGTCAGATTTACTCCAAATTTTATTACATCAAAATTGAAGTAATCACATACATTTTCAAGTTTTTATTTTGCCATGCAATGTTAATGAAAATGTTTCATTCACAAGATGATATTACACCCTAAAAAGTCATATTACTGTATTAACCTTGACAAAACTTCTAGGAGTCACTTTCCATTTACCTAGAAAATATTTACAAACCAGGGAACACAACTTTTAAATATTTTTGATAAGCAGCCACTCCACAAAACAAAAAAAATGCACTGGGCCCAAACACAAGCTTGCATCATACAGCCTGGTATTAGGGACGTGTAAAATTTTTAAATAATAGCATACCATCCTATAAAAGGCAGAGTTGCAATAGTGATGCGGTGTGTGTATTTTTCTCCCAAATCGATTAATTTGGTCAATCACATCAGTTGTTATAAAAATTGAAAACTACCTAAATTAATTAAT
This sequence comes from Chiridota heheva, assembly GCA_020152595.1. Classification (NCBI taxonomy): domain Eukaryota; kingdom Metazoa; phylum Echinodermata; class Holothuroidea; order Apodida; family Chiridotidae; genus Chiridota; species Chiridota heheva. The sequence continues at coordinate 4,105 of JAIGNY010000568.1, read as the reverse complement.
TGTATTTCGGTAAAAAAGTAGAAAAAAATGCAGACAGCTAGCTGATTTAAAATGGGGCAGGGAGCGTCAATTCGACATGGAGTCCATAGGCTATTGACACTAAACAACTGATCCGAAAGAATAGGCCTATGCTGCTGCGGTTATCAGAATATTAAAATCTGGAATTCTCCCAATACTGATGTGTGACTGTGACTTAGGGTGATTTTATTTTATTTTTTCATTTATTGGGCCTACAAGTTCAAACCATATCAATTGATCATTCATACACTTTTAGTCTTTACAGTCTATTGTTGTACTGAACATGCAACTTCAAAAATATTTACCGTTAATAAGACTAGCGTACATCCTTTTAGAAGTTTTTAGAACTCCCTAAATTTCACCTAACATCGTCGTAGTACTAGGCCTAGCCATGGTAAATAAAGTATTAAAACTAGGAATTAGGATAGAAATCATATTTCAACAACAAGACCTATGGATTTTCTGAGCAGTTGTCTTAAAAATATTCGAATATGTAGGTCTATGCATAGGCTACACAAAAATAATGATGAAATCCATACAAGTAGCCTATGTGGCATGCAAACCCGTCTGTAGCCTATTTACGAATCTGATATATTACTATTAGGCTAGCAGTCTACAGTAGTTACACGAAAAATTCCAATGTCGGCTAGCTTAGCTTACCTTACTACTTCTTCGTTGATCTCAGCCGTTTCACTTTCAAAAATATTCGTTGGACCAAATGAACTCGTTGTTGAAGAGGAAGGACTATCTTGGTCCATTTCAAGTTGCTGTTTTTGTCTTAATTCTCGTAATCGGCGCCATCTAGTTGTTTTTGGTTGCGTTTCAAGAGGGTTTTCCTCTCGCAAGTATTGATTGTATGGTCGTTTGTTCATGACGAAATACTGTGCTGAAAACTTGCTTTAGAGGCTCCACTTAAAATAAAATTCTTACAAGTTAGTCCTAGGTATAATTTATTCCCCAAATAAGCACGATTCTTATCTGGCTTGGGCCAGTCTCGGGCATTTTGAGTCAACTTTAGGGACGAAGCTAATCATCTTGTCATCTTACTCAGTCTTAGCGTCCTTTTGCGGTTATCAACATCCGGTTTACAGATAATACGTACGCGATGCGGCTATAGTAATGCATATTCATTAAAATAAAATTGACAAACTTCTACTTTAATTTCTTCAATTTGTATCCTTAAATGGGGTTTTTATCTATAAAAAATGTAAGAATAATTTTTCTTTTCTCATACATTTTTCTTTTTAACGTTTTCAACACATAAATCGCTGTTATTTTGTGTTTTATCATTTACGACCTCTGACCTCCTTATTATGCAGGTTATTAATCCACTTAGGCTACATATCAGCGTCTGTCTCGAAATTCGAAAGTGTACCAACCGTCTGAATCTGAATCGTTGAGAATATCACGATTATTGATTTTAGGCACTCTTTTAATAAAGGTGAATTTTATTTAGAATTTTTAAATAGCTGTTCTTTATTTGATATCAACAAACTGCTTCATTTTGGAATCGATTTCTGACCGTTTAAAAGTGAAACTTGCAAGGCGAATCATAGCCTAGGCCTAGTGTTATCTGCAGTGTAGACTCGAGTCTTGTGCTACAGAGCGTCGAAGAGTTACACTAGCCTACACTACAGTTTGAGAGCAATGAAGAAGGGAAAGTTTGCCCTTGTTTTCTGGATTGAAGAATCAAGAAGTAGTGTTGTAAAGACTGTGGATATCATTAGTGAAACTGAATGTGTGGTGGGTGCCACAACCAATGTGAGATGGGGGAAGAAGGTATTTCCAGCTCGAGTAATTAAAATCAGTGGTAAGTAACATTTAGACAATTTTTGAAAACCTGGTGCTGTTTATGAAATTTTTTTCCTTTCTATCTCACTAATATTTGAGTTTAAAGGTCTATGGATGCCTAGATAATTTTAGACCACAAAAAAAGAGCATTAAATTATGAACGGAAGAGTTTAAATCTTAAGTATTGGTAAAATCCTATTTAAGAATCTGTGACTGTAGTTCTAAATGGGGTCATCTAACTGTATTTACAGTACGGTAAACATTTATTCATTATTGCTATCATGGCAGCAAGATTTTGATATGGAATTTACTTTCTGCCCCCAGTGATTTTCTTCCCTAAAATTTAATTTTCTTCCCAGGCCTATGTGAAAACCGCATTTTTTGGGTCGTATTTAATTATTTTGTTGTGCTTGGTTAACAAATAGATGGAAAGTTAGTATCGATCCCATTCATTCATTATTACTGATTAGCCCATGGAAAAGTAACATCACATGTGTCATTTAGCTTTCAGCTTACTAAACCAATTTATTAGACTTGTATGTTTTTTGTAATATTATGTGTTTCATTTGTATGAAAATATCTTGTGTAATTTTTTTGCAGATGACATGGATGAACTGGAACGTGCACAGGATCAACTGGACCCTAATGGCAATCCCATCGTGACAGTGACACCAAAAAGAGTGGACACTCGCCCCACAAAAGCAACGGACATTGCTGCCAACATAAAAAAGGCGAAAAAGGAGGAGTTGGAGGCACGAGTACGAAAAGAACAGAAAGAATTTGAGGCAATGGTGCCGAGGGCCTGTTGCGAGAAAGCAAGAAAGGAAGTAGATGAATTGAAAGTAGAACTTGAAAAACTAAGACAAGAGAACGCTACTATGAAAAGGGATGTGACATGTGTGGAGAAAGAGAATAATAGTCTAAGACATATTATGGAGAGACAAGGCGTGGACAAGGAAGTGTGTGAGGAATCTGGCCCTTTTAGCATGGGTAAGTGCAACATTTAAAAAGCTAAATTCATCTGGCTGGCACGGGTAGAAAAATATATATATATATATATATGTATGTATGATGTATGTATGTATATATATATATATATATACATTTTGTTTTTATTTTTTCTGGGGCCAAAGGGTCTTCAAAAAATGTATGTGATATGATATACTGAGGGTCTTCTATGGTGATGTGGGAAAATCAACACATAAACAGGAACAGGTATAATTCATTCTAGTTCTGTACAGATTCTGTAGTACAGAAGGATTATAGAATAATCTGGCCATATCTATAATGTTTATTGATCTCCTAAGTATATCGTCGATCAGGAAGAAAATTGTATACTGTATGCGTATAGATTGACAAATCAGCAAAATAAACCTGTTAGTGATCATAAGTTTGTAATATACCTGAACGTTAATAAAATTGTTGATTTTTTTTTTATGTACTGTACGTACATGTATATAAATTTTGTTGAAAATTAAAATGTCCATCCAGGCAGGTCTAGAAATTATCATAAGACCCCTAGTTTGACTTAAAAGGGGATGGGTGCTAGAGTTGTTGAGGGGCACATTAAGGTGTGGGGTTCCCTTGAGGCTCTGAGATTTTAGCCATAATTATACCTCAAAATGAAGTATTTTAAGTGATAAGGACCATTCTTGAGCCAGACAGGACAATTTTTTACTAAACTATAAATCTGTGTTCTGTATTCATGAAAGGTATTTCATTTATGAGGGTAATAAAGATTGTTAGAATTTTACATACTTTTTTTTGTTGTAAACATTTTTTTCTGATGAGGGGCAGGGTGGACCAAACGTTGGCGAGGCGGGTCACCCTCTGAAACAGCAAAGCTAGGGCACTGATCATGGTTGCCTGCATGATATTGCACATTTAATTTAAATGTAGATTAATTTCAATTTTGGTGTTTTTGTGTTGTTTTTTTTTAAATTATAAAATGCTTTTAAAAGAATCTTTTTTTTATATATATATTCCCATATTATAAAAGGCTGTAAAATCTCCACAAAGGTTTTGGCAGTTAAAACTGCAGGCAAATACAACTATATATATTTTTTTAATCGATTATTTCCCTCCTAAAGATTTGACAGGTTTTCCAACCTTGCCCCAACGGCAACAAATTATTTTATCCACAAGGCATAATGATGAATAATTTTAAACAACATGTAAATGCCATGCGATTCGGAATCTCAACAAATATAAGATACAATCATTTTTATTCTCCTCAAGTATACATAGCAAAGATAGGATGGGCCTATGAAAGCTTAAAAAGAATAATCACAAAATT
>JAIGNY010000567.1:55000-143924 GCA_020152595.1 Chiridota heheva | reverse complement strand
GCCCAGACGTTGCCGTTGCCCAGACATTGCCGTTGCCCACACATTGCCGCCGCCCAGCATTGCCGTTGTCCACACAAATAATCGTCAGAATCAAGCAGAAATACATCATCATATTACATTGTTGATTGTTGAAATATGCTAGACAAATGCGCATAAATAGGAGTACATTGTGTTGAAGAATCTAATAATAAACGAGTACAAAAAAGAAAGCAGGAAGGAAAAAAACAATTATAACAAAGCGACGAAATAACGAAATAAAATAAATACGAGAAAATAGAAAGTGGCGCAAAATAATAATACAACTAATACGAGGAAGCGAAATAAAATTAAATATAAAAATAGAAAGCGGCGAAATAATAATAATAATAATAATAATAATAATGCGAAATAATAATACAAATAGTAGGCCTAAGCGGCGAAATGATAAGGAGGAAGGGTAATAATACCAGCGAAAAAATGACAGAGTCCGAAAACGCTGCTGACTCTACGCTTAAGGGCGAGGGAAAGTTAATTAAAAAAACTGACGGCCAATCGGTAGCCGACTAGGAAGTCTAGGAGTCCGGCGGACCAATCAGAGAGCTTCCCATACCTCGCGCGCTTAAGGATTCAGCCTCGACTGCTATATAAACGAGGTAGCACCCGGATGGTTGGTTGGCACGCGGGTAACCGACGAACAACGTAGACATGCTGACTACGACACTCATTTTTCCATTTTTCTCAACAAAATGAGTGTCGTAGTCATTTTAGACATGCCCGACTACGACACTCATTTTTCCATTTTTCTCAACAAATGAGTGTCGTAGTCATTTTAGACATGCTCCGACTACGACACTCATTTTTCCATTTTTCAACAAAAGTCAAGACAAATGCGTATAAAATGGGGAGTACATTGTGTTGAAGAATCTTAATAATAAACGAGTACAAAAAGAAAGCAGGTTCAAACATGATACCAACATTTTTAACGGATGAGGATGGAACAATCACAGACCCACCGATCCTCAAATCAATCGACTTAATGGAATGATAATGCATTTGTTTTTTTGATGAAATGATCAAAAATTCAGTTTTGGTGTCATTAATTATATGTCGAATCTCAGCTTCATCTACAGGGTGGAAATTTGCAAAGAATCGTCAGAATCAAGCAGAAATACATCACATTGTTGATTGTTGAAATATGCTAGACAAATGCGTATAAATGGGGGAGTACATTGTGTTGAAGAATCTTAATAATAAACGAGTACAAAAGAAAGCAGGAAGGAAAAAAACAATTATAACAAAGCGACGAAATAACGAAATAAAAATAAATACGAGGAAAATAGAAAGCGGCGCAATAATAATACAACTAATACGAGGAAGGAAATAAAATTAAATATAAAAATAGAAAGCGGCGAAATAATAATAATAATAATAAGGATAATAATGCGAAATAATAATACAAATAGTAGGCCTAAGCGGCGAAATGATAAGGAGGAAGGGTAATAATACCTAGCGAAAAATGACAGAGTCCGAAAACGCCGTTGACTCTACGCTTAAGGGCGAGGGAAAGTTAATTAAAAACTCGACGGCCAATCGCCGACTAGGAGAAGTCTAGGAGTCCGGGCGGACCAATCAGAAAGCTTCCCGTATACCTCGCGCGCTTAAGGATTCAGCCTCGACTGCTATATAAACGAGATAGCACCCTGGGTGGCACGCGGTAACCGACGAACAACGTAGACATGCTCCGACTAACTTCTCCGTACATATATCCTCATCGAGAAATATCGGAGTCGGTCGGCAGCAAAGCTTCGTTTGTTTCTGCGGCCGGCCGACTCCGACACTCATTTTTGTTGAGGAAATATGTACGGAGCATAGCTGGGGGTGGTCGTCGGGCAGACGCGCAAGTCTTTTTTCCCCTTTATTACGTCCCCTTCGTTCCTTCTGGTTGTACAATTTCTTTTCTCCTTCCTTCTAAAAGAATCATATTTAAATGGTTCCTGTTTTATCTTTTTCGCGACAGTCTCTTATGTTTGACGCGATAGTGTTTTAAAAAAGTGGACTGCGGTTTTATTTTTGAAATTTCATACGCATTTGTCTAGCTTCTATACCGAAATCAAGAAAAAATAATTCCTTGATATCATCGTGAGGACTGCAGATTATTCAGAAACTCCCAAGTAACTCCCTGTCTTACTAAATAGCTGTTAATACTACACTGCAAATTGTAAGGAAAATGTATATTTCAAATCTTCTGGTATATTAAAAGCTAGATATTGCAACATGCACAGACAATAAAAGTCATCATTTCTGATATGTCGTACTCAAATGCTGACAACCAATCAATATTGAACTGCCGCTAAACTTACTAGCACACTGTACATACACAAAATGCGTACAGTATACATGTCTATACAAGTATTTTTACGAATTATACTGAGAAGGAGATTCCCTCTTTAACTTTAAGCTATGGTACTACACTGACTGCTCTGTTTCATTTAATGGTCATTTTAATGAGTGTAAACAGTTTAGAGTAAAACTCCGAGAGATATAAAAGCCATAAAACTAATTTCTTGTTCTTGCGAGTTTCGAATAATCTGCAGTCCTCACGATGATATCAAGGAATTATTTTTCTTGATTTCGGTATAGAAGCTAGACAAATGCGTATGAAATTTCAAAAATAAAACCGCAGTCCACTTTTTACCGGTTAGCCGCGCGGTGCTCTTAACTGAGTGCCGCGGCCGGAACGTTTACTTTGAGAAAATTGGAGTGTTCAAAGCAGGCACAACCGCCTGAACAGCTCAGCATGGAATAATGGAAGAGGACCTCGGTTCTATTTCGTTGGTCTCGGAACGCGAGGTAATGATCAAAAGGGACAGACGGGGGCATTCGTACTGCGGTGTGAGAGGTGAAATTCTTGGATCGCCGCAAGACGCCCAAAAGCGAAAGCATTTGCCAAGAATGTCTTCATTGATCAAGAACGAAAGTTGAGGGTTCGAAGGCGATCAGATACCGCCCTAGGCTTAACCATAAACGATGCCAACTTGCAACCCGCCGTAGTTCCTCCCATGACACGGCGGGCAGCACCGGGAAACCAAAGGTGCATGGCCGTTCTTAGTTGGTGGAGCGATTTGTCTGGTTAATTCTGAGACTCTGGCTTGCTAAATAGTTTCCCCTACCCGACGCGGTAAGGGATGAACAGCCACATGAAAAGAGCAATAACAGGTCTGTGATGCCCTTAGATGTCCGGGGCCGCACGCGCGCTACACTGGAGAGAGCAGCGGGTCTTTTTTCTCCTAGACCGAAAGGCCCACCAGGGTAATCCGCTGAACCCTCTCCGTGCTGGGGATAGGGACTTGAAATTATGTCCCTTGAACGAGGAATTCCCAGTAAGCGCGAGTCATCAGCTCGCGTTGATTACGTCCCTGCCCTTTGTACACACCGCCCATACATTGCTGCCGCCCAGACATTGCCGCCGGCCAGACGCCCAGATTGCCGCCGCCCCGCCGCCCATACATTGCTGCCGCCCAGACATTGCCGCCGGCCAGACATTGCCGCCGCCCAGACATTGCCGTTGCCCAGACATTGCCGTTGCCCAGACATTGCCGCCGCCCAGACGTTGCCGTTGCCCAGAACATGCCGCCGCCCAGACATTGCCGTTGCCCACACATTGCCGCCGCCCAGACATTGCCGCCGCCCAGACGTTGCCGTTGCCCAGACATTGCCGTTGCCCACACATTGCCGCTGCCCAGACATTGCCACCGCCCACACATTGCCGCCGCCCAGACGTTGTCGCCGCCCAGCATTGCCGCCGCCCAGACGTTGCCGCCGCCCAGACATTGCTGCCGACCAGACATTGCCGCCGCCCAGACATTGCCGTTGCCCAGACATTGTCGTTGCCCAGACATTGCCGCTGCCCAGACACATTGCCGCCGCCAAGACGTTGCCACCGCCCAGCATTGCCGCCGCCCAGACGTTGCCGCCGCCCATACATTGCCGCCGCCCAGACATTGCCGCCGGCCAGACATTGCCGCCGCCCAGACATTGCCGTTGCCCACACATTGCCGCCGCCCAGACATTGCCGCCGCCCAGACGTTGCCGTTGCCCAGACATTGCCGTTGCCCACACATTGCCGCTGCCCAGACATTGCCACCGCCCACACATTGCCGCCGCCCAGACGTTGTCGCCGCCCAGCATTGCCGCCGCCCAGACGTTGCCGCCGCCCAGACATTGCTGCCGACCAGACATTGCCGCCGCCCAGACATTGCCGTTGCCCAGACATTGTCGTTGCCCAGACATTGCCGCCGCCCACATTGCCGCCGCCAAGACGTTGCCACCGCCCAGCATTGCCGCCGCCCAGACGTTGCCGCCGCCCATACATTGCTGCCGCCCAGACATCGCCGCCGGCCAGACATTGCCGCCGCCCAGACATTACCGTTGCCCAGACATTGCCGTTGCCCAGACATTGCCGCCGCCCAGACGTTGCCGTTGCCCAGAACATGCCGCCGCCCAGACATTGCCGTTGCCCCAGACATTGCCGCCGGCCAGACATTGCCGCCGCCAAGACGTTGCCGCCTTCCAGCATTGCCGCCGCCCAGACGTTGCCGCCGCCCATACATTGCTGCCGCCCAGACATTGCCGCCGGCCAGACATTGCCGCCGCCCAGACATAGCCGTTGCCCAGACATTGCCGTTGCCCAGACATTGCCGTTGCCCAGACGTTGCCGCCGCCCAGACATTGCCGCCGCCCAGACTTTGCCGCCGCCCAGACATTGCCGTTGCCCAGAAGTTGCTGCCGCCCAGACATTGCCGCCGCCCAGACATTGGCGCCGCCCAGATGTTGCCGCCGCCCAGACATTGCCGTTGCCCAGACATTGCCGTTGCCCAGACATTGCCGTTGCCCAGACATTGCCGTTGCCCACACATTGCCGCTGCCCAGACATTGCCACCGCCCACACATTGCCGCCGCCCAGACGTTGCCGCCGCCCAGCATTGCCGCCGCCCAGACGTTGCCGCCGCCCAGACATTGCTGCCGCCCAGCATTGCCGCCGCCCAGACGTTGCCGCCGCCCAGACATTGCTGCCGCCCAGACGTTGCCGCCGCCCAGCCGCCGCCCAGACGTTGCCGCCGCCCAGCATTGCCGCCGCCCAGACGTTGCCGCCGCCCAGACATTGCTGCCGCCCAGACATTGCCGCCGCCCAGACATTGCCGTTGCCCAGACATTGCCGTTGCCCAGACATTGCCGCCGCCCAGACGTTGCCGTTGCCCAGACATTGCCGTTGCCCAGACATTGCCGTTGCCCACACATTGCCGCCGCCCAGACATTGCCACCGCCCAGACATTGCCGCCGCCAAGACGTTGCCGCCGCCCAGCATTGCCGCCGCCCAGACGTTGCCGCCGCCCAGACATGCCGCCGCCCAGACATTGCCGCCCAGACATTGCCGCCGCCCAGACATTGCCGCCGCCCAGACATTGCCGCCGCCCAGACATTGCCGCCGCCCAGACGTTGCCGTTGCCCCAGACATTGCCGTTGCCCAGACCAGACATGCCGCCGCCCAGACATTGCCGTTGCCCAGACATTGCCGCCGCCCAGACATTGCCGCTGCCCACACATTGCCGCCGCCCAGACGTTGCCGCCGCCCAGCATTGCCGCCGCCCAGACGTTGCCGCCGCCCAGACATTGCCGCCGACCAGCCGGCCACATTGCCGCCGCCCAGACATTGCCGTTGCCCAGACATTGCCGTTGCCCAGACATTGCCGCCGCCCAGACGTTGCCGTTGCCCAGAACATGCCGCAGCCCAGACATTGCCGTTGCCCACACATTGCCGCCGCCCAGACATTGCCGCCGTCCAGACGTTGCCGTTGCCCAGACATTGCCGTTGCCCACACATTGCCGCTGCCCAGACATTGCCACCGCCCACACATTGCCGCCGCCCAGACGTTGTCGCCGCCCAGCATTGCCGCCGCCCAGACGTTGCCGCCGCCCAGACATTGCTGCCGACCAGACATTGCCGCCGCCCAGACATTGCCGTTGCCCAGACATTGCCGTTGCCCAGACGTTGCCGCCGCCCAGACATTGCCGCCGCCCAGACTTTGCCGCCGCCCAGACATTGCCGTTGCCCAGAAGTTGCTGCCGCCCAGACATTGCCGCCGCCCAGACATTGGCGCCGCCCAGATGTTGCCGCCGCCCAGACATTGCCGTTGCCCAGACATTGCCGTTGCCCAGACATTGCCGTTGCCCAGACACTTGCCGTTGCCCACATTGCCGCTGCCCAGACATTGCCACCGCCCACACATTGCCGCCGCCCAGACGTTGCCGCCGCCCAGCATTGCCGCCGCCCAGACGTTGCCGCCGCCCAGACATTGCTGCCGCCCAGCATTGCCGCCGCCCAGACGTTGCCGCCGCCCAGACATTGCTGCCGCCCAGACATTGCCGCCGGCCAGACATTTCCGCCGCCCAGACATTGCCGTTGCCCAGACATTGCCGTTGCCCAGACATTGCCGCCGGCCAGACATTGCCGCCGCCCAGACATTGCCGTTGCCCAGACATTGCCGTTGCCCAGACATTGCCGCCGCCCAGACGTTGCCGTTGCCCAGACATTGCCGTTGCCCAGACATTGCCGTTGCCCACACATTGCCGCTGCCCAGACATTGCCACCGCCCAGACATTGCCGCCGCCAAGACGTTGCCGACGCCCAGCATTGCCGCCGCCCAGACGTTGCCGCCGCCCATACATTGCTGCCGCCCAGACATTGCCGCCGGCCAGACATTGCCGCCGCCCAGACATTGCCGTTGCCCAGACATTGCCGTTGCCCAGACATTGCCGCCGCCCAGACGTTGCCGTTGCCCAGACATTGCCGCCGCCCAGACATTGCCGCTGCCCACACATTGCCGCCGCCCAGACGTTGTCGCCGCCCAGCATTGCCGCCGCCCAGACGTTGCCGCCGCCCAGACATTGCTGCCGACCAGACATTGCCGCCGCCCAGACATTGCCGTTGCCCAGACATTGTCGTTGCCCAGACATTGCCACCGCCCACACATTGCCGCCGCCCAGACGTTGCCGCCGCCCATACATTGCTGCCGCCCAGACATTGCCGCCGGCCAGACATTGCCGCCGCCCAGACATTGCCGTTGCCCAGACATTGCCGTTGCCCAGACATTGCCGCCGCCCAGACGTTGCCGTTGCCCAGAACATGCCGCCGCCCAGACATTGCCGTTGCCCACACATTGCCGCCGCCCAGACATTGCCGCCGCCCAGACGTTGCCGTTGCCCAGACATTGCCGTTGCCCACACATTGCCGCTGCCCAGACATTGCCACCGCCCACACATTGCCGCCGCCCAGACGTTGTCGCCGCCCAGCATTGCCGCCGCCCAGACGTTGCCGCCGCCCAGACATTGCTGCCGACCAGACATTGCCGCCGCCCAGACATTGCCGTTGCCCAGACATTGCCGTTGCCCAGACATTGCCGTTGCCCAGACATTGCCGCCGCCCAGACGTTGCCGTTGCCCAGAACATGCCGCCGCCCAGACATTGCCGTTGCCCACACATTGCCGCCGCCCAGACATTGCCGCCGCCCAGACGTTGCCGTTGCCCAGACATTGCCGTTGCCCACACATTGCCGCCGCCCAGCATTGCCGTTGTCCACACAAATAATCGTCAGAATCAAGCAGAAATACATCATCATATTACATTGTTGATTGTTGAAATATGCTAGACAAATGCGTATAAATAGGGAGTACATTGTGTTGAAGAATCTTAATAATAAACGAGTACAAAAAAGAAAGCAGGAAGGAAAAAAACAATTATAACAAAGCGACGAAATAACGAAATAAAAATAAATACGAGGAAAATAGAAAGCGGCGCAATAATAATACAACTAATACGAGGAAGCGAAATAAAATTAAATATAAAAATAGAAAGCGGCGAAATAATAATAATAATAATAATAATAATAATAATAATGCGAAATAATAATACAAATAGTAGGCCTAAGCGGCGAAATGATAAGGAGGAAGGGTAATAATACCTAGCGAAAAAATGACAGAGTCCGAAAACGCCGTTGACTCTACGCTTAAGGGCGAGGGAAAGTTAATTAAAAAACTCGACGGCCAATCGGTAGCCGACTAGGAAGTCTAGGAGTCCGGGCGGACCAATCAGAGAGCTTCCCGTATACCTCGCGCGCTTAAGGATTCAGCCTCGACTGCTATATAAACGAGGTAGCACCCGGATGGTTGGGTGGCACGCGGTAACCGACGAACAACGTAGACATGCTCCGACTACGACACTCATTTTTCCATTTTCCTCAACAAAAAATGAGTGTCGTAGTCATTTTAGACATGCTCCGACTACGACACTCATTTTCCATTTTTCCTCAACAAAAAATGAGTGTCGTAGTCATTTTAGACATGCTCCGACTACGACACTCATTTTTCCATTTTTCCTCAACAAAAGTCAAGACAAATGCGTATAAATGGGGAGTACATTGTGTTGAAGAATCTTAATAATAAACGAGTACAAAAAAAGAAAGCAGGTTCAAACATGATACCAACATTTTTAACGGATGAGGATGGAACAATCACAGACCCACCGATCCTCAAATCAATCGACTTAATGGAATGATAATGCATTTGTTTTTTGATGAAATGATCAAAAATTCAGTTTTGTGTCATTAATTATATGTCGAATCTCAGCTTCATCTACAGGGTGGAAATTTGCAAAGAATCGTCAGAATCAAGCAGAAATACATCACATTGTTGATTGTTGAAATATGCTAGACAAATGCGTATAAATGGGGGAGTACATTGTGTTGAAGAATCTTAATAATAAACGAGTACAAAAAGAAAGCAGGAAGGAAAAACAATTATAACAAAGCGACGAAATAACGAAATAAAAATAAATACGAGGAAAATAGAAAGCGGCGCAATAATAATACAACTAATACGAGGAAGCGAAATAAAATTAAATATAAAAATAGAAAGCGGCGAAATAATAATAATAATAATGAGGAGGCGAAATAATAATACAAATAGTAGGCCTAAGCGGCGAAATGATAAGGAGGAAGAGGGTAATAATACCTAGCGAAAAATGACAGAGTCCGAAAACGCCGTTGACTCTACGCTTAAGGGCGAGGGAAAGTTAATTAAAAAACTCGACGGCCAATCGCCGACTAGGAGAAGTCTAGGAGTCCGGGCGGACCAATCAGAAAGCTTCCCGTATACCTCGCGCGCTTAAGGATTCAGCCTCGACTGCTATATAAACGAGATAGCACCCTGGGTGGCACGCGGTAACCGACGAACAACGTAGACATGCTCCGACTAACTTCTCCGTACATATATCCTCATCGAGAAATATCGGAGTCGGTCGGCAGCAAAGCTTCGTTTGTTTCTGCGGCCGGCCGACTCCGACACTCATTTTTTGTTGAGGAAATATGTACGGAGCATAGCTGGGGGGTGGTCGTCGGGCAGACGCGTGCAAGTCTTTTCCCCCTTTTATTACGTCCCCCTTCGTTCCTTCTGGTTGTACAATTTCTTTTCTCCCTTCCTTCTAAAAGAATCATATTTAAATGGTTCCTGTTTTATCTTTTCGCGACAGTCTCTTATGTTTGACGCGATAGTGTTTTAAAAAAGTGGACTGCGGTTTTATTTTTGAAATTTCATACGCATTTGTCTAGCTTCTATACCGAAATCAAGAAAAAATAATTCCTTGATATCATCGTGAGGACTGCAGATTATTCGAAACTCCCAAGTAACTCCCTGTCTTACTAAATAGCTGTTAATACTACACTGCAAATTGTAAGGAAAATGTATATTTCAAATCTTCTGGTATATTAAAAGCTAGATATTGCAACATGCACAGACAATAAAAGTCATCATTTCTGATATGTCGTACTCAAATGCTGACAACCAATCAATATTGAACTGCCGCTAAACTTACTAGCACACTGTACATACACAAAATGCGTACAGTATACATGTCTATACAAGTATTTTTACGAATTATACTGAGAAGGAGATTCCCTCTTTAACTTTAAGCTATGGTACTACACTGACTGCTCTGTTTCATTTAATGGTCATTTTAATGAGTGTAAACAGTTTAGAGTAAAACTCCGAGAGATATAAAAGCCATAAAACTAATTTCTTGTTCTTGCGAGTTTCGAATAATCTGCAGTCCTCACGATGATATCAAGGAATTATTTTTCTTGATTTCGGTATAAAGCTAGACAAATGCGTATGAAATTTCAAAAATAAAACCGCAGTCCACTTTTTTACCGGTTAGCCGCGCGGTGCTCTTAACTGAGTGCCGTGCGCGGCCGGAACGTTTACTTTGAGAAAATTGGAGTGTTCAAAGCAGGCACAACCGCCTGAACAGCTCAGCATGGAATAATGGAAGAGGACCTCGGTTCTATTTCGTTGGTCTCCGGAACGCGAGGTAATGATCAAAAGGGACAGACGGGGGCATTCGTACTGCGGTGTGAGAGGTGAAATTCTTGGATCGCCGCAAGACGCCCAAAAGCGAAAGCATTTGCCAAGAATGTCTTCATTGATCAAGAACGAAAGTTGAGGGTTCGAAGGCGATCAGATACCGCCCTAGGCTTAACCATAAACGATGCCAACTTGCAACCCGCCGTAGTTCCTCCCCGCATGACACGGCGGGCAGCACCCGGGAAACCAAAGGTGCATGGCCGTTCTTAGTTGGTGGAGCGATTTGTCTGGTTAATTCCGAGACTCTGGCTTGCTAAATAGTTTCCCTACCCGACGCGGTAAGGGATGAACAGCCACATGAAAAAGAGCAATAACAGGTCTGTGATGCCCTTAGATGTCCGGGGCCGCACGCGCGCTACACTGGAGAGAGCAGCGGGTCTTTTCTCCTAGACCGAAAGGCCCACCAGGGTAATCCGCTGAACCCTCTCCGTGCTGGGGATAGGGACTTGAAATTATGTCCCTTGAACGAGGAATTCCCAGTAAGCGCGAGTCATCAGCTCGCGTTGATTACGTCCCTGCCCTTTGTACACACCGCCCATACATTGCTGCCGCCCAGACATTGCCGCCGGCCAGACGTTGCCGCCGCCCATACATTGCTGCCGCCCAGACATTGCCGCCGGCCAGACATTGCCGCCGCCCAGACATTGCCGTTGCCCAGACATTGCCGTTGCCCAGACATTGCCGCCGCCCAGACGTTGCCGTTGCCCAGAACATGCCGCCGCCCAGACATTGCCGTTGCCCACACATTGCCGCCGCCCAGACATTGCCGCCGCCCAGACGTTGCCGTTGCCCAGACATTGCCGGTGCCCACACATTGCCGCTGCCCAGACATTGCCACCGCCCACACATTGCCGCCGCCCAGACGTTGTCGCCGCCCAGCATTGCCGCCGCCCAGACGTTGCCGCCGCCCAGACATTGCTGCCGACCAGACATTGCCGCCGCCCAGACATTGCCGTTGCCCAGACATTGTCGTTGCCCAGACATTGCCGCTGCCCACACATTGCCGCCGCCAAGACGTTGCCACCGCCCAGCATTGCCGCCGCCCAGACGTTGCCGCCGCCCATACATTGCTGCCGCCCAGACATTGCCGCCGGCCAGACATTGCCGCCGCCCAGACATTGCCGTTGCCCACACATTGCCGCCGCCCAGACATTGCCGCCGCCCAGACGTTGCCGTTGCCCAGACATTGCCGTTGCCCACACATTGCCGCTGCCCAGACATTGCCACCGCCCACACATTGCCGCCGCCCAGACGTTGTCGCCGCCCAGCATTGCCGCCGCCCAGACGTTGCCGCCGCCCAGACATTGCTGCCGACCAGACATTGCCGCCGCCCAGACATTGCCGTTGCCCAGACATTGTCGTTGCCCAGACATTGCCGCTGCCCACACATTGCCGCCGCCAAGACGTTGCCACCGCCCAGCATTGCCGCCGCCCAGACGTTGCCGCCGCCCATACATTGCTGCCGCCCAGACATTGCCGCCGGCCAGACATTGCCGCCGCCCAGACATTGCCGTTGCCCAGACATTGCCGTTGCCCAGACATTGCCGCCGCCCAGACGTTGCCGTTGCCCAGAACATGCCGCCGCCCAGACATTGCCGTTGCCCAGACATTGCCGCCGGCCAGACATTGCCGCCGCCAAGACGTTGCCGCCTTCCAGCATTGCCGCCGCCCAGACGTTGCCGCCGCCCATACATTGCTGCCGCCCCCAGACATTGCCGCCGGCCAGACATTGCCGCCGCCCAGACATAGCCGTTGCCCAGACATTGCCGTTGCCCAGACATTGCCGTTGCCCAGACGTTGCCGCCGCCCAGACATTGCCGCCGCCCAGACTTTGCCGCCGCCCAGACATTGCCGTTGCCCAGAAGTTGCTGCCGCCCAGACATTGCCGCCGCCCAGACATTGGCGCCGCCCAGATGTTGCCGCCGCCCAGACATTGCCGTTGCCCAGACATTGCCGTTGCCCAGACATTGCCGTTGCCCAGACATTGCCGTTGCCCACACATTGCCGCTGCCCAGACATTGCCACCGCCCACACATTGCCGCCGCCCAGACGTTGCCGCCGCCCAGCATTGCCGCCGCCCAGACGTTGCCGCCGCCCAGACATTGCTGCCGCCCAGCATTGCCGCCGCCCAGACGTTGCCGCCGCCCAGACATTGCTGCCGCCCAGACATTGCCGCCGCCCAGACGTTGCCGCCGCCCAGCATTGCCGCCGCCCAGACGTTGCCGCCGCCCAGACATTGCCGCCGCCCAGATATTGCCGCCGCCCAGACATTGCCGCCGCCCAGACATTGCCGCTGCCCAGACATTGCCGTTGCCCAGACGTTGCCGCCGCCCAGACGTTGCCGTTGCCCAGACATTGCCGTTGCCCAGACATTGCCGCCCCAGACATTGCCGCTGCCCAGACATTGCCACCGCCCACACATTGCCGCCGCCAAGACGTTGCCGCCGCCCAGCATTGCCGCCGCCCAGACGTTGCCGCCGCCCATACATTGCTGCCGCCCAGACATTGCCGCCGGCCAGACATTGCCGCCGCCCAGACATTGCCGTTGCCCAGACATTGCCGTTGCCCAGACATTGCCGCCGCCCAGACGTTGCCGTTGCCCAGACATTGCCGCCGCCCAGACATTGCCGCTGCCCACATTGCCGCCGCCCAGACGTTGTCGCCGCCCAGCATTGCCGCCGCCCAGACGTTGCCGCCGCCCAGACATTGCTGCCGACCAGACATTGCCGCCGCCCAGACATTGCCGTTGCCCAGACATTGTCGTTGCCCAGACATTGCCACCGCCCACACATTGCCGCCGCCAAGACGTTGCCACCGCCCAGCATTGCCGCCGCCCAGACGTTGCCGCCGCCCATACATTGCTGCCGCCCAGACATTGCCGCCGGCCAGACATTGCCGCCGCCCAGACATTGCCGTTGCCCAGACATTGCCGTTGCCCAGACATTGCCGCCGCCCAGACGTTGCCGTTGCCCAGAACATGCCGCCGCCCAGACATTGCCGTTGCCCAGACATTGCCGCCGCCCAGACATTGCCGCCGTCCAGACGTTGCCGTTGCCCAGACATTGCCGTTGCCCATTGCCGCTGCCCAGACATTGCCACCGCCCACACATTGCCGCCGCCCAGACGTTGTCGCCGCCCAGCATTGCCGCCGCCCAGACGTTGCCGCCGCCCAGACATTGCCCGCCAGACATTGCGCCGACCAGACATTGCCGCCGCCCAGACATTGCCGTTGCCCAGACATTGCCGTTGCCCAGACGTTGCCGCCGCCCAGACATTGCCGCCGCCCAGACCGCCGCCCAGACATTGCCGTTGCCCAGAAGTTGCTGCCGCCCAGACATTGCCGCCGCCCAGACATTGCCGCCGCCCAGATGTTGCCGCCGCCCAGACATTGCCGTTGCCCAGACATTGCCGTTGCCCAGACATTGCCGTTGCCCAGACATTGCCGTTGCCCACACATTGCCGCTGCCCAGACATTGCCACCGCCCACATTGCCGCCGCCCAGACGTTGCCGCCGCCCAGACGTTGCCGCCGCCCAGCATTGCCGCCGCCCAGACGTTGCCGCCGCCCAGACATTGCTGCCGCCCAGCATTGCCGCCGCCCAGACGTTGCCGCCGCCCAGACATTGCTGCCGCCCAGACATTGCCGCCGGCCAGACATTTCCGCCGCCCAGACATTGCCGTTTCCCAGACATTGCCGTTGCCCAGACATTGCCGCCGGCCAGACATTGCCGCCGCCCAGACATTGCCGTTGCCCAGACATTGCCGTTGCCCAGACATTGCCGCCGCCCAGACGTTGCCGTTGCCCAGACATTGCCGTTGCCCAGACATTGCCGTTGCCCACACATTGCCGCTGCCCAGACATTGCCACCGCCCACACATTGCCGCCGCCAAGACGTTGCCGACGCCCAGCATTGCCGCCGCCCAGACGTTGCCGCCGCCCATACATTGCTGCCGCCCAGACATTGCCGCCGGCCAGACATTGCCGCCGCCCAGACATTGCCGTTGCCCAGACATTGCCGTTGCCCAGACATTGCCGCCGCCCAGACGTTGCCGTTGCCCAGACATTGCCGCCGCCCAGACATTGCCGCTGCCCACACATTGCCGCCGCCCAGACGTTGTCGCCGCCCAGCATTGCCGCCGCCCAGACGTTGCCGCCGCCAGACATTGCTGCCGACCAGACATTGCCGCCGCCCAGACATTGCCGTTGCCCAGACATTGTCGTTGCCCAGACATTGCCACCGCCCACACATTGCCGCCGCCCAGACGTTGCCGCCGCCCATACATTGCTGCCGCCCAGACATTGCCGCCGGCCAGACATTGCCGCCGCCCAGACATTGCCGTTGCCCAGACATTGCCGTTGCCCAGACATTGCCGCCGCCCAGACGTTGCCGTTGCCCAGAACATGCCGCCGCCCAGACATTGCCGTTGCCCACACATTGCCGCCGCCCAGACATTGCCGCCGCCCAGACGTTGCCGTTGCCCAGACATTGCCGTTGCCCACACATTGCCGCTGCCCAGACATTGCCACCGCCCACACATTGCCGCCGCCCAGACGTTGTCGCCGCCCAGCATTGCCGCCGCCCAGACGTTGCCGCCGCCCAGACATTGCTGCCGACCAGACATTGCCGCCGCCCAGACATTGCCGTTGCCCAGACATTGCCGTTGCCCAGACATTGCCGTTGCCCAGACATTGCCGCCGCCCAGACGTTGCCGTTGCCCAGAACATGCCGCCGCCCAGACATTGCCGTTGCCCACACATTGCCGCCGCCCAGACATTGCCGCCGCCCAGACGTTGCCGTTGCCCAGACATTGCCGTTGCCCACACATTGCCGCCGCCCAGCATTGCCGTTGTCCACACAAATAATCGTCAGAATCAAGCAGAAATACATCATCATATTACATTGTTGATTGTTGAAATATGCTAGACAAATGCGTATAAATAGGAGTACATTGTGTTGAAGAATCTTAATAATAAACGAGTACAAAAAAAAAGCAGGAAGGAAAAAAACAATTATAACAAAGCGACGAAATAACGAAATAAAAATAAATACGAGGAAAATAGAAAGCGGCGCAATAATAATACAACTAATACGAGGAAGGAAATAAAATTAAATATAAAAATAGAAAGCGGCGAAATAATAATAATAATAATAATAATAATAATAATGCGAAATAATAATACAAATAGTAGGCCTAAGCGGCGAAATGATAAGGAGGAAGGGTAATAATACCTAGCGAAAAATGACAGAGTCCGAAAACGCCGTTGACTCTACGCTTAAGGGCGAGGGAAAGTTAATTAAAAACTCGACGGCCAATCGGTAGCCGACTAGGAAGTCTAGGAGTCCGGGCGGACCAATCAGAGAGCTTCCCGTATACCTCGCGCGCTTAAGGATTCAGCCTCGACTGCTATATAAACGAGGTAGCACCCGGATGGTTGGGTGGCACGCGGTAACCGACGAACAACGTAGACATGCTCCGACTACGACACTCATTTTTCCATTTTTCCTCAACAAAAAATGAGTGTCGTAGTCATTTTAGACATGCTCCGACTACGACACTCATTTTTCCATTTTTCCTCAACAAAAAATGAGTGTCGTAGTCATTTTAGACATGCTCCGACTACGACACTCATTTTTCCATTTTTCCTCAACAAAAGTCAAGACAAATGCGTATAAATGGGGAGTACATTGTGTTGAAGAATCTTAATAATAAACGAGTACAAAAAAGAAAGCAGGTTCAAACATGATACCAACATTTTTAACGGATGAGGATGGAACAATCACAGACCCACCGATCCTCAAATCAATCGACTTAATGGAATGATAATGCATTTGTTTTTTTGATGAAATGATCAAAAATTCAGTTTTGGTGTCATTAATTATATGTCGAATCTCAGCTTCATCTACAGGGTGGAAATTTGCAAAGAATCGTCAGAATCAAGCAGAAATACATCACATTGTTGATTGTTGAAATATGCTAGACAAATGCGTATAAATGGGGGAGTACATTGTGTTGAAGAATCTTAATAATAAACGAGTACAAAAAAGAAAGCAGGAAGGAAAAAACAATTATAACAAAGCGACGAAATAACGAAATAAAAATAAATACGAGGAAAATAGAAAGCGGCGCAATAATAATACAACTAATACGAGGAAGCGAAATAAAATTAAATATAAAAATAGAAAGCGGCGAAATAATAATAATAATAATGAGGAGGCGAAATAATAATACAAATAGTAGGCCTAAGCGGCGAAATGATAAGGAGGAAGAGGGTAATAATACCTAGCGAAAAATGACAGAGTCCGAAAACGCCGTTGACTCTACGCTTAAGGGCGAGGGAAAGTTAATTAAAAACTCGACGGCCAATCGCCGACTAGGAGAAGTCTAGGAGTCCGGGCGGACCAATCAGAAAGCTTCCCGTATACCTCGCGCGCTTAAGGATTCAGCCTCGACTGCTATATAAACGAGATAGCACCCTGGGGGCACGCGGTAACCGACGAACAACGTAGACATGCTCCGACTAACTTCTCCGTACATATATCCTCATCGAGAAATATCGGAGTCGGTCGGCAGCAAAGCTTCGTTTGTTTCTGCGGCCGGCCGACTCGACACTCATTTTTGTTGAGGAAATATGTACGGAGCATAGCTGGGGTGGTCGTCGGGCAGACGCGTGCAAGTCTTTTCCCTTTTATTACGTCCCCTTCGTTCCTTCTGGTTGTACAATTTCTTTTCTCCCTTCCTTCTAAAAGAATCATATTTAAATGGTTCCTGTTTTATCTTTTCGCGACAGTCTCTTATGTTTGACGCGATAGTGTTTTAAAAAAGTGGACTGCGGTTTTATTTTTGAAATTTCATACGCATTTGTCTAGCTTCTATACCGAAATCAAGAAAAATAATTCCTTGATATCATCGTGAGGACTGCAGATTATCTGAAACTCCCAAGTAACTCCCTGTCTTACTAAATAGCTGTTAATACTACACTGCAAATTGTAAGGAAAATGTATATTTCAAATCTTCTGGTATATTAAAAGCTAGATATTGCAACATGCACAGACAATAAAAGTCATCATTTCTGATATGTCGTACTCAAATGCTGACAACCAATCAATATTGAACTGCCGCTAAACTTACTAGCACACTGTACATACACAAAATGCGTACAGTATACATGTCTATACAAGTATTTTTACGAATTATACTGAGAAGGAGATTCCCTCTTTAACTTTAAGCTATGGTACTACACTGACTGCTCTGTTTCATTTAATGGTCATTTTAATGAGTGTAAACAGTTTAGAGTAAAACTCCGAGAGATATAAAAGCCATAAAACTAATTTCTTGTTCTTGCGAGTTTCGAATAATCTGCAGTCCTCACGATGATATCAAGGAATTATTTTTCTTGATTTCGGTATAGAAGCTAGACAAATGCGTATGAAATTTCAAAAATAAAACCGCAGTCCACTTTTTTACCGGTTAGCCGCGCGGTGCTCTTAACTGAGTGCGTGCGCGGCCGGAACGTTTACTTTGAGAAAATTGAGTGTTCAAAGCAGGCACAACCGCCTGAACAGCTCAGCATGGAATAATGGAAGAGGACCTCGGTTCTATTTCGTTGGTCTCCGGAACGCGAGGTAATGATCAAAAGGGACAGACGGGGGCATTCGTACTGCGGTGTGAGAGGTGAAATTCTTGGATCGCCGCAAGACGCCCAAAAGCGAAAGCATTTGCCAAGAATGTCTTCATTGATCAAGAACGAAAGTTGAGGGTCTGAAGGCGATCAGATACCGCCCTAGGCTTAACCATAAACGATGCCAACTTGCAACCCGCCGTAGTTCCTCCCATGACACGGCGGGCAGCACCTGGAAACCAAAGGTGCATGGCCGTTCTTAGTTGGTGGAGCGATTTGTCTGGTTAATTCCGAGACTCTGGCTTGCTAAATAGTTTCCCTACCCGACGCGGTAAGGGATGAACAGCCACATGAAAAAGAGCAATAACAGGTCTGTGATGCCCTTAGATGTCCGGGGCCGCACGCGCGCTACACTGGAGAGAGCAGCGGGTCTTTTCTCCTAGACCGAAAGGCCCACCAGGGTAATCCGCTGAACCCTCTCCGTGCTGGGGATAGGGACTTGAAATTATGTCCCTGAACGAGGAATTCCCAGTAAGCGCGAGTCATCAGCTCGCGTTGATTACGTCCCTGCCCTTTGTACACACCGCCCATACATTGCTGCCGCCCAGACATTGCCGCCGGCCAGACGTTGCCGCCGCCCAGACATTGCTGCCGCCCAGACATTGCCGCCGGCCAGACATTGCCGCCGCCCAGACATTGCCCGCCCAGACATTGCCGTTGCCCAGACATTGCCGCCGCCCAGACGTTGCCGTTTCCCAGAACATGCCGCCGCCCAGACATTGCCGTTGCCCAGACATTGCCGCCGCCCAGACATTGCCGCCGCCCAGACGTTGCCGTTGCCCAGACATTGCCGGTGCCCAGACATTGCCGCCGCCCAGACATTGCCACCGCCCAGACATTGCCGCCGCCCAGACGTTGTCGCCGCCCAGCATTGCCGCCGCCCAGACGTTGCCGCCGCCCAGACATTGCTGCCGACCAGACATTGCCGCCGCCCAGACATTGCCGTTGCCCAGACATTGTCGTTGCCCAGACATTGCCGCTGCCCACATTGCCGCCGCCAAGACGTTGCCACCGCCCAGCATTGCCGCCGCCCAGACGTTGCCGCCGCCCATACATTGCTGCCGCCCAGACATTGCCGCCGGCCAGACATTGCCGCCGCCCAGACATTGCCGTTGCCCAGACATTGCCGTTGCCCAGACATTGCCGCCGCCCAGACGTTGCCGTTGCCCAGAAACATTGCCGCCGCCCAGACATTGCCGTTGCCCAGACATTGCCGCCGGCCAGACATTGCCGCCGCCAAGACGTTGCCGCCTTCCCAGCATTGCCGCCGCCCAGACGTTGCCGCCGCCCAGACATTGCTGCCGCCCAGACATTGCCGCCGGGCAGACATTGCCGCCGCCCAGACATAGCCGTTGCCCAGACATTGCCGTTGCCCAGACATTGCCGTTGCCCAGACGTTGCCGCCGCCCAGACATTGCCGCCGCCCAGACATTGCCGCCGCCCAGACATTGCCGTTGCCCAGACATTGCTGCCGCCCAGACATTGCCGCCGCCCAGACATTGCCGCCGCCCAGACATTGCCGCCGCCCAGACATTGCCGCCGCCCAGACATTGCCGTTGCCCAGACATGCCGCCGCCCAGACATTGCCGTTGCCCAGACATTGCCGCTTGCCCAGACACTGCCGCCGCCCAGACACTTGCCGCCGCCCAGACATTGCCACCGCCCAGACATTGCCGCCGCCCAGACGTTGCCGCCGCCCAGACATTGCCGCCGCCCAGACGTTGCCGCCGCCCAGACATTGCTGCCGCCCAGACATTGCCGCCGCCCAGACATTGCCGCCGCCCAGACATTGCCGCCGCCCAGACATTGCCGCCGCCCAGACATTGCCGCCGCCCAGATTGCCGCCGCCCAGACGTTGCCGCCGCCCAGACATTGCCGCCGCCCAGACATTGCCGCCGCCCAGACATTGCCGCCGCCCAGACATTGCCGCCGCCCAGACATTGCCGCCGCCCAGACATTGCCGCCGCCCAGACATTGCCGCCGCCCAGACATTGCCGCCGCCCAGACATTGCCGTTGCCCAGACATTGCCGTTGCCCACATTGCCATTGCCGCTGCCCAGACATTGCCACCGCCCACACATTGCCGCCGCCCAGACGTTGCCGCCGCCCAGCATTGCCGCCGCCCAGACGTTGCCGCCGCCCATACATTGCTGCCGCCCAGATCATTGCCGCCGGCCAGACATTGCCGCCGCCCAGACATTGCCGCCGCCCAGACATTGCCGTTGCCCAGACATTGCCGTTGCCCAGACATTGCCGCCGCCCAGACGTTGCCGTTGCCCAGACATTGCCGCCGCCCAGACATTGCCGCTGCCCACACATTGCCGCCGCCCAGACGTTGTCGCCGCCCAGCATTGCCGCCGCCCAGACGTTGCCGCCGCCCAGACATTGCTGCCGACCAGACATTGCCGCCGCCCAGACATTGCCGTTGCCCAGACATTGTCGTTGCCCAGACATTGCCACCGCCCACACATTGCCGCCGCCAAGACGTTGCCACCGCCCAGCATTGCCGCCGCCCAGACGTTGCCGCCGCCCAGACATTGCCGCCGCCCAGACATTGCCGCCGGCCAGACATTGCCGCCGCCCAGACATTGCCGCCGCCCAGACATTGCCGTTGCCCAGACATTGCCGCCGCCCAGACGTTGCCGTTGCCCAGACATTGCCGCCGCCCAGACATTGCCGCCGCCCAGACATTGCCGCCGCCCAGACATTGCCGCCGCCCAGACGTTGCCGTTGCCCAGACATTGCCGCCGCCCAGACATTGCCGCCGCCCAGACATTGCCACCGCCCAGACATTGCCGCCGCCCAGACGTTGCCGCCGCCCAGCATTGCCGCCGCCCAGACGTTGCCGCCGCCCAGACATTGCTGCCGCCCAGACATTGCCGCCGCCCAGACATTGCCGCCGCCCAGACATTGCCGTTGCCCAGACATTGCCGCTGCCCAGACATTGCCGCCGCCCAGACATTGCCGCCGCCCAGACATTGCCGCCGCCCAGACATTGCCGCCGCCCAGACATTGCCGCCGCCCAGACATTGCCGCCGCCCAGACATTGCCGCCCCCAGACATTGCCGCCGCCCAGACATTGCCGCCGCCCAGACATTGCCGCCGCCCAGACATTGCCGCCGCCCAGACATTGCCGCCGCCCAGACATTGCCGCCGCCCAGACATTGCCGCCGCCCAGACATTGCCGCCGCCCAGACATTGCCGCCGCCCAGACATTGCCGCCGCCCAGACATTGCCGCCGGCCAGACATTGCCGCCGCCCAGACATTGCCGTTGCCCAGACATTGCCGCCGCCCAGACACTGCCGCCGCCCAGACATTGCCGCCGCCCAGACATTGCCGCCGCCCAGACATTGCCGCCGCCCAGACATTGCCGCCGCCCAGACATTGCCGCCGCCCAGACATTGCCGCCGCCCAGACATTGCCGCCGCCCAGACATTGCCGCCGCCCAGACATTGCCGCCGCCCAGACATTGCCGCCGCCCAGACATTGCCGCCGCCCAGACATTGCCGCCGCCCAGACATTGCCGCCGCCCAGACATTGCCGCCGCCCAGATCAGCATTGCCGCCGCCCAGACATTGCCGCCGCCCAGACATTGCCGCCGCCCAGACATTGCCGCCGCCCAGACATTGCCGCCGCCCAGACATTGCCGCCGCCCAGACATTGCCGCCGCCCAGACATTGCCGCCGCCCAGACATTGCCGCCGCCCAGACATTGCCGCCGCCCAGACATTGCCGCCGCCCAGACGTTGCCGCCGCCCAGACATTGCCGCCGCCCAGACATTGCCGCCGCCCAGACATTGCCGCCGCCCAGACATTGCCGCCGCCCAGACATTGCCGCCGCCCAGACATTGCCGCCGCCCAGACATTGCCGCCGCCCAGACATTGCCGCCGGCCAGACATTGCCGCCGCCCAGACATTGCTGCCGCCGCCCAGACATTGCCGCCGCCCAGACATTGCCGCCGCCCAGACATTGCCGCCGCCCAGACATTGCCGCCGCCCAGACATTGCCGCCGCCCAGACATTGCCGCCGCCCAGACATTGCCGCCGCCCAGACATTGCCGCCGCCCAGACATTGCCGCCGCCCAGACATTGCCGCCGCCCAGACATTGCCGCCGCCCAGACGTTGCCGCCGCCCAGACATTGCCGCCGCCCAGACATTGCCGCCGCCCAGACATTGCCGCCGCCCAGACATTGCCGCTGCCCAGCATTGCCGCCGCCCACACATTGCCGCCGCCCAGACGTTGCCGTTGCCCAGACATTGCCGCCGCCCAGACGTTGCCGCCGCCCAGACATTGCCGCCGCCCAGACATTGCCGCCGCCCAGACATTGCCGCCGCCCAGACATTGCCGCCGCCCAGACATTGCCGCCGCCCAGACATTGCCGCCGCCCAGACATTGCCGCCGCCCAGACGTTGCCGCCCAGATTACGTTGCCCAGACATTGCCGCCGCCCAGACATTGCCGTTGCCCAGACGCCAGCCGCTTGCCCAGACGTTGCCGCCGCCCAGACATTGCCGCCGCCCAGACGTTGCCGCTGCCACCCGCCCAGACATTGCCGCCGCCCAGACATTGCCGCCGCCCAGACATTGCCGCCGCCCAGACAATGCCGCCGCCCAGACATTGCCGTTGCCCAGACATTGCCGTTGCCCAGACATTGCCGCTGCCCAGACGTTGCCGCCGCCCAGACACTGCCGCCGCCCAGACATTGCCGCCCCAGACGCTACCGCCCAGACATTGCCGCCGCCCAGACATTGCCACCGCCCAGACGTTGCCGCCGCCCAGCATTGCCGCCGCCCAGACGTTGCCGCCGCCCAGACATTGCCGCCGCCCAGACATTGCTGTTGCCCAGACATTGCCGCCGCCCAGACGTTGCCGCCGCCCAGACATTGCCACCGCCCAGACATTGCCGCTGCCCTGACATTGCCGCCGCCCCACGTTGCCGCCCCCAGATCGCCGCCGCCGCCCAGACATTGCCGCCCAGACGTTGCCGCCGCCCAGACATTGCCGCCGGCCAGACATTGCCGCCGCCCAGACATTGCCGTTGCCCAGACATTGCCGCCGCCCAGACGTTGCCGCCGCCCAGACGTTGCCGCCGCCCAGACATTGCCGTTGCCCAGACGTTGCCGTTGCCCAGACATTGCCGCCGCCCAGACATTGCCACCGCCCACACATTGCCGCCGCCCAGACGTTGCCGCCGCCCAGCATTGTTGACCGTTGCCGCCGCCCAGACATTGCCGCCGCCCAGACATTGCCGCCGCCCAGACATTGCCCGCCCAGACATTGCCGCCGCCCAGACATTGCCGCCGCCCAGACAGACGTTGCCGCCGCCCAGATCCCGCCGCCCAGACATTGCCGCCGCCCAGACGCATTGCCGCCGCCCAGACATTGCCGCCGCCCAGACGCCGCCACCCCAGACGCCGCCCAGACATTGCCGCCGCCCACACCGCCGCCGCCCAGACATTGCCGCCGCCCAGACGCCGCCCAGCATTGCCGCCGCCCAGACGTTGCCGGCCAGACGCCGCCCCGCCCAGACGTTTGCCATCGCAGTATTGAGGGATCAGCAGAACGCTGCGAGCCAACATTTGTTGGGTCAGATGGAAATTTGTTGTTAATTTGGTTTTAGCAATGAAAAACAAATTAACAACGAACAATGGTTTCTATGATGTTGTTGAACATGGCTCGTATTAAATTGTTCTGCTGATCCTCCAATACTGCGATGGCAAACGTCTGGGCGGCGGCAACGTCTGGCCGGCAACGTCTGGGCGGCGGCAATGTGTGGGCAACGGCAATGCTGGGCGGCGGCAATGTGTGGGCAACGGCAATGTCTGGGCAACGGCAACGTCTGGGCGGCGGCAATGTCTGGGCGGCGGCAATGTGGGGCAACGGCAATGTCTGGGCGGCGGCAATGTTCTGGGCAACGGCAACGTCTGGGCGGCGGCAATGTCTGGGCAACGGCAATGTCTGGGCGGCGGCAATGTCTGGGCGGCGGCAATGTCTGGGCCGGCGGCAATGTCTGGGCGGCGGCAATGTCTGGGCGGCGGCAACGTCTGGGGCGGCGGGCAATGTCTGGGCAACGGCAATGTCTGGGCAACGGCAACGGCCGGCGGCAATGTCTGGGCAACGGCAACGTCTGGGCAACGGCGGCGGCGGCAATGTCTGGTCGGCAGGCAATGTCTGGGCGGCGGCAACGTCTGGGCGGCGGCAATGCTGGGCGGCGACAACGTCTGGGCGGCGGCAATGTGTGGGCAGCGGCAATGTCTGGGCGGCGGCAATGTCTGGGCAACGGCAACGTCTGGGCGGCGGCAATGTCTGGGCAACGGCAATGTCTGGGCAACGGCAATGTCTGGGCGGCGGCAATGTCTGGCCGGCGGCAATGTCTGGCCGGCAGCAATGTCTGGGCGGCGGCAACGTCTGGGCGGCGGCAATGCTGGGCGGCGGCAACGTCTTGGGCGGCGGCAATGTGTGGGCGGTGGCAATGTCTGGGCAGCGGCAATGTGGGGCAACGGCAATGTCTGGGCAACGGCAATGTCTGGGCAACGGCAACGTCTGGGCGGCGGCAATGTCTGGGCAACGGCAATGTCTGGGCAACGGCAATGTCTGGGCGGCGGCAATGTTCTGGCCGGCGGCAATGTCTGGGCAACGGCAATGTCTGGGCGGCGGCAATGTCTGGGCGGCGGCAATGTCTGGGCAACGGCAATGTCTGGCGGCAATGGCAATGTCTGGGGCGGCAACGGCAATGTCTGGGCGGCGGCGGCGGCAACGTCTGGGCGGCGGCAATGTCTGGCGGCGGCAATGTCAGCAATGTCTGGGCGGCGGCAACGTCTGGGCGGCGGCAATGCTGGGCGGCGGCAACGTCTGGGCGGCGGCAATGTGGGGCGGTGGCAATGTCTGGGCAGCGGCAATGTGTGGGCAACGGCAATGTCTGGGCAACGGCAATGTCTGGGCAACGGCAATGTCTGGGCAACGGCGGCAATGTCTGGGCGGCGGCGGGGCAACGGCAACGTCTGGGCGGCGGCAATGTCTGGGCGGCGGCAATGTCTGGGCGGCGGCAACTTCTGGGCAACGGCAATGTCTGGGCGGCGGCAACGTCTGGGCGGCGGCAATGTCTGGGCGGCGGCAACGTCTGGGCAACGGCAACGTCTGGGCAACGGCAATGTCTGGGCAACGGCAATGTCTGGGCAACGGCAATGTCTGGCCGGCGGCAATGTCTGGGCGGCAGCAATGTCTGGGCGGCGGCAACGTCTGGGCGGCGGCAATGCTGGGCGGCGGCAACGTCTTGGCGGCGGCAATGTCTGGGCGGCGGCGGTCTGGGCAACGGCAACGTCTGGGCGGCGGCAATGTTCTGGGCAACGGCAACGGCAACGGCAATCTGGGGCAACGGCAACGTCTGGGCGGCGGCAATGTCTGGGCAACGGCAATGTCTGGGCGGCGGCAATGTCTGGCGGGCGGCAAATGTCTGGGCGGCAGCAATGTCTGGGCGGCGGCAACGTCTGGGCGGCGGCAATGCTGGGCGGCGGCAACGTCTGGGCGGCGGCAATGTGTGGGCAGGCGGCAATGTCTGGGCAACGGCAATGTCTGGGCAACGGCAATGTCTGGGCGGCGGCAATGTCTGGGCGGCAGCAATGGCAGCAACCTCTGGGCGGCGGCAATGTCTGGGCGGCGGCAACGTCTGGGCGGCGGCAACGTCTGGGCGGCGGCAATGTCTGGGCAACGGCAACGTGGCGGCAATGTCTGGGCAACGGCAATGTCTGGGCAACGGCAATGTCTGGGCAACGGCAACGTCTGGGCGGCGGCAATGTCTGGGCAACGGCAATGTCTGGGCAACGGCAATGTCTGGGCGGCGGCAATGTCTGGCCGGCGGCAATGTCTGGGCGGCAGCAATGTATGGGCGGCGGCAACGTCTGGGCGGCGGCAATGCTGGGCGGCGGCAACGTCTTGGCGGCGGCAATGTCTGGGCAGCGGCAATGTCTGGGCAACGGCAATGTCTGGGCAACGGCAATGTCTGGGCGGCGGCAATGTCTGGGCGGCAGCAATGTCTGGGCGGCGGCAACGTCTGGGCGGCGGCAATGCTGGGCGGCGACAACGTCTGGGCGGCGGCAATGTGTGGGCGGTGGCAATGTCTGGGCAGCGGCAATGTGTGGGCAACGGCAATGTCTGGGCAACGGCAACGTCTGGGCGGCGGCAATGTCTGGGCGGCGGCAATGTCTGGGCAACGGCAATGTCTGGGCGGCGGCAATGTTCTGGGCGGCGGCAACGTCTGGGGCGGCGGCGGCAATGTCGGCGGCAATGTCTGGGCAACGGCAATGTCTGGGCAACGGCAATGTCTGGGCGGCGGCAATGTCTGGCAACGGCGGCAATGTCTGGGCGGCAGGCAATGTATGGCGGCGGCAACGTTGGGCCGGCGGCAATGTCTGGGCGGCAGCAATGTATGGGCGGTGTGTACAAAGGGCAGGGACGTAATCAACGCGAGCTGATGACTCGCGCTTACTGGGAATTCCTCGTTCAAGGGACATAATTTCAAGTCCCTATCCCCAGCACGGAGAGGGTTCAGCGGATTACCCTGGTGGGCCTTTCGGTCTAGGAGAAAAGACCCGCTGCTCTCTCCAGTGTAGCGCGTGCGGCCCCGGACATCTAAGGGCATCACAGACCTGTTATTGCTCTTTTCATGTGGCTGTTCATCCCTTTACCGCGTCGGGTAGGGAACTATTTAGCAAGCCAGAGTCTCGGAATTAACCAGACAAATCGCTCCACCAACTAAGAACGGCCATGCACCTTTGGTTTCCTGGTGCTGCCTGCCGTGTCATGGGAGGAACTACGGCGGGTTGCAAGTTGGCATCGTTTATGGTTAAGCCTAGGGCGGTATCTGATCGCCTTCGAACCCCTCAACTTTCGTTCTTGATCAATGAAGACATTCTTGGCAAATGCTTTCGCTTTTGGGCGTCTTGCGGCGATCCAAGAATTTCACCTCTCACACCGCAGTACGAATGCCCCCCGTCTGTCCCTTTGATCATTACCTCGCGTTCCGAGACCAACGAAATAGAACCGAGGTCCTCTTCCATTATTCCATGCTGAGCTGTTCAGGCGGTTGTGCCTGCTTTGAACACTCCAATTTTCTCAGTAAACGTTCCGGCCGCGCACGGCACTCAGTTAAGAGCACCGCGCGGCTAACCGGTAAAAAAAGTGGACTGCGGTTTTATTTTTGAAATTTCATACGCATTTGTCTAGCTTTATACCGAAATCAAGAAAAATAATTCCTTGATATCATCGTGAGACTGCAGATTATTCGAAACTCGCAAGAACAAGAAATTAGTTTTATGGCTTTTATATCTCTCGGAGTTTTACTTAAACTGTTTACACTCATTAAAATGACCATTAAATGAAACAGAGCAGTCAGTGTAGTACCATAGCTTAAAGTTAAAGAGGGAATCTCCTTCTCAGTATAATTCGTAAAAATACTTGTATAGACATGTATACTGTACGCATTTTGTGTATGTACAGTGTGCTAGTAAGTTTAGCGGCAGTTCAATATTGATTGGTTGTCAGCATTTGAGTACGACATATCAGAAATGATGACTTTTATTGTCTGTGCATGTTGCAATATCTAGCTTTTAATATACCAGAAGATTTGAAATATACATTTTCCTTACAATTTGCAGTGTAGTATTAACAGCTATTTAGTAAGACAGGGAGTTACTTGGGAGTTTCGAATAATCTGCAGTCCTCACGATGATATCAAGGAATTATTTTTTCTTGATTTCGGTATAGAAGCTAGACAAATGCGTATGAAATTTCAAAATAAAACCGCAGTCCACTTTTTTAAAACACTATCGCGTCAAACATAAGAGACTGTCGCGAAAAGATAAAACAGGAACCATTTAAATATGATTCTTTTAGAAGGAAGGGAGAAAAGAAATTGTACAACCAGAAGGAACGAAGGGGACGTAATAAAAGGGGAAAAGACTTGCACGCGTCTGCCCGACGACCACCCCAGCTATGCTTCCGTACATATTTCCTCAACAAAAAATGAGTGTCGGAGTTTGGCCGGCCGCAGAAACAAACGAAGCTTTGCTGCCGACCGACTCCGATATTTCGATGAGGATATATGTACGGAGAAGTTAGTCGGAGCATGTCTACGTTGTTCGTCGGTTACCGCGTGCCACCCAGGGTGCTATCTCGTTTATATAGCAGTCGAGGCTGAATCCTTAAGCGCGCGAGGTATACGGGAAGCTTTCTGATTGGTCCGCCCGACTCCTAGACTTCTCCTAGTCGGCGATTGGCCGTCGAGTTTTTTAATTAACTTTCCCTCGCCCTTAAGCGTAGAGTCAACGGCGTTTTCGGACTCTGTCATTTTTTCGCTAGGTATTATTACCCTTCCTCCTTATCATTTCGCCGCTTAGGCCTACTATTTGTATTATTATTTCGCATTATTATTATTATTATTATTATTATTATTATTTCGCCGCTTTCTATTTTTATATTTAATTTTATTTCGCTTCCTCGTATTAGTTGTATTATTATTGCGCCGCTTTCTATTTCCTCGTATTTATTTTTATTTCGTTATTTCGTCGCTTTGTTATAATTGTTTTTTCCTTCCTGCTTTGGGGAGCATTGTGTTGAAGAATCTTAATAACAAAGACCCCATGATGTTCCATTCTCATCCGTTAAAAATGTTGGTATCATGTTTGAACCTTGCATAAGTTTTCGTATGAATATATATATGTCACAGTACTGTTAATTTTCACATACGTAATATTTCTAGAATGATCAAAATACTTGTGCTCATGCAGTGCGATCTCTCGTCCTTTCTCGGCTGGATTATGGCAACTCCTGCTTGGTGGCATATCACGAAAAACCTTCAACGCTTGCAAAGACTCCCTAAAAAATGTAATAGCACACGCACCTTTCTTTCCCTGCGAGCGAAAAGGGCCATTCTAAAGAAAAGTCCGCGCTAAATCGGCAACGCGGGATATTTCAGCCGTCGAAAAGGGGTGCGACGGCGGCTAAATACCCCACGTTCGATCATTCCCCCTTTCCCGCCCGGAATCGTCCCCCCACACACATATCGTTACTCGCCTACCTTATCGTTTCCCTTCTATCCGGAGCTGCTTTCCGCAATCCTGCTATACAGCAATCCCTCTTCCTAGCCTGTATTTTTCCCGGTTGCCTATCGCGTTATCAGTCGCACAACGCCTATCCATTTTGCCTGTCCTTTTTAGCTTCCACTTTCCCTTTTTGCCTTCGTAAAACGTGCGTGATTTATTATCTATCCTTCCTCCTTTCTTTCTTCCCCGTTAGCTTTGAGTACGACATATCAGAAATGATGACTTTTATTGTCTGTGCATGTTGCAATATCTAGCTTTTAATATACCAGAAGATTTGAAATATACATTTTCCTTACAATTTGCAGTGTAGTATTAACAGCTATTTAGTAAGACAGGGAGTTACTTGGGAGTTTCGAATAATCTGCAGTCCTCACGATGATATCAAGGAATTATTTTTTCTTGATTTCGGTATAGAAGCTAGACAAATGCGTATGAAATTTCAAAAATAAAACCGCAGTCCACTTTTTTTAAAACACTATCGCGTCAAACATAAGAGACTGTCGCGAAAAGATAAAACAGGAACCATTTAAATATGATTCTTTTAGAAGGAAGGGAGAAAAGAAATTGTACAACCAGAAGGAACGAAGGGGGACGTAATAAAAGGGGGAAAAGACTTGCACGCGTCTGCCCGACGACCACCCCCCAGCTATGCTCCGTACATATTTCCTCAACAAAAAATGAGTGTCGGAGTCGGCCGGCCGCAGAAACAAACGAAGCTTTGCTGCCGACCGACTCCGATATTTCTCGATGAGGATATATGTACGGAGAAGTTAGTCGGAGCATGTCTACGTTGTTCGTCGGTTACCGCGTGCCACCCAGGGTGCTATCTCGTTTATATAGCAGTCGAGGCTGAATCCTTAAGCGCGCGAGGTATACGGGAAGCTTTCTGATTGGTCCGCCCGGACTCTAGACTTCTCCTAGTCGGCGATTGGCCGTCGAGTTTTTTAATTAACTTTCCCTCGCCCTTAAGCGTAGAGTCAACGGCGTTTTCGGACTCTGTCATTTTTCGCTAGGTATTATTACCCTCTTCCTCCTTATCATTTCGCCGCTTAGGCCTACTATTTGTATTATTATTTCGCCTCCTCATTATTATTATTATTATTTCGCCGCTTTCTATTTTTATATTTAATTTTATTTCGCTTCCTCGTATTAGTTGTATTATTATTGCGCCGCTTTCTATTTTCCTCGTATTTATTTTTATTTCGTTATTTCGTCGCTTTGTTATAATTGTTTTTCCTTCCTGCTTTCTTTTTGTACTCGTTTATTATTAAGATTCTTCAACACAATGTACTCCCCATTTATACGCATTTGTCTAGCATATTTCAACAATCAACAATGTGATGTATTTCTGCTTGATTCTGACGATTCTTTGCAAATTTCCACCCTGTAGATGAAGCTGAGATTCGACATATAATTAATGACACCAAAACTGAATTTTTGATCATTTCATCAAAAAACAAATGCATTATCATTCCATTAAGTCGATTGATTTGAGGATCGGTGGGTCTGTGATTGTTCCATCCTCATCCGTTAAAAATGTTGGTATCATGTTTGAACCTGCTTTCTTTTTGTACTCGTTTATTATTAAGATTCTTCAACACAATGTACTCCCCATTTATACGCATTTGTCTTGACTTTTGTTGAGGAAAAATGGAAAATGAGTGTCGTAGTCGGAGCATGTCTAAAATGACTACGACACTCATTTTTTGTTGAGGAAAAATGGAAAAATGAGGCGGCGAAAAATAATTCCTTGATATCATCGTGAGGACTGCAGATTATTCGAAACTCGCAAGAACAAGAAATTAGTTTTATGGCTTTTATATCTCTCGGAGTTTTACTCTAAACTGTTTACACTCATTAAAATGACCATTAAATGAAACAGAGCAGTCAGTGTAGTACCATAGCTTAAAGTTAAAGAGGGAATCTCCTTCTCAGTATAATTCGTAAAAATACTTGTATAGACATGTATACTGTACGCATTTTGTGTATGTACAGTGTGCTAGTAAGTTTAGCGGCAGTTCAATATTGATTGGTTGTCAGCATTTGAGTACGACATATCAGAAATGATGACTTTTATTGTCTGTGCATGTTGCAATATCTAGCTTTTTTAATATACCAGAAGATTTGAAATATACATTTTCCTTACAATTTGCAGTGTAGTATTAACAGCTATTTAGTAAGACAGGGAGTTACTTGGGAGTTTCGAATAATCTGCAGTCCTCACGATGATATCAAGGAATTATTTTTTCTTGATTTCGGTATAGAAGCTAGACAAATGCGTATGAAATTTCAAAAATAAAACCGCAGTCCACTTTTTAAAACACTATCGCGTCAAACATAAGAGACTGTCGCGAAAAGATAAAACAGGAACCATTTAAATATGATTCTTTTAGAAGGAAGGAGAAAAGAAATTGTACAACCAGAAGGAACGAAGGGGACGTAATAAAAGGGGAAAAGACTTGCACGCGTCTGCCCGACGACCACCCCAGCTATGCTCCGTACATATTTCCTCAACAAAAAATGAGTGTCGGAGTCGGCCGGCCGCAGAAACAAACGAAGCTTTGCTGCCGACCGACTCCGATATTTCTCGATGAGGATATATGTACGGAGAAGTTAGTCGGAGCATGTCTACGTTGTTCGTCGGTTACCGCGTGCCACCCAGGGTGCTATCTCGTTTATATAGCAGTCGAGGCTGAATCCTTAAGCGCGCGAGGTATACGGAAGCTTTCTGATTGGTCCGCCCGG
Source organism: Chiridota heheva (assembly GCA_020152595.1). Taxonomy (NCBI): domain Eukaryota; kingdom Metazoa; phylum Echinodermata; class Holothuroidea; order Apodida; family Chiridotidae; genus Chiridota; species Chiridota heheva. Next base: position 111,947 of record JAIGNY010000567.1, on the reverse strand, counting down.
ACTCCTAGACTTCTCCTAGTCGGCGATTGGCCGTCGAGTTTTTAATTAACTTTCCCTCGCCCTTAAGCGTAGAGTCAACGGCGTTTTCGGACTCTGTCATTTTTTCGCTAGGTATTATTACCCTCTTCCTCCTTATCATTTCGCCGCTTAGGCCTACTATTTGTATTATTATTTCGCCTCCTCATTATTATTATTATTATTTCGCCGCTTTCTATTTTTATATTTAATTTTATTTCGCTTCCTCGTATTAGTTGTATTATTATTGCGCCGCTTTCTATTTTCCTCGTATTTATTTTTATTTCGTTATTTCGTCGCTTTGTTATAATTGTTTTTTCCTTCCTGCTTTCTTTTTTGTACTCGTTTATTATTAAGATTCTTCAACACAATGTACTCCCCCATTTATACGCATTTGTCTAGCATATTTCAACAATCAACAATGTGATGTATTTCTGCTTGATTCTGACGATTCTTTGCAAATTTCCACCCTGTAGATGAAGCTGAGATTCGACATATAATTAATGACACCAAAACTGAATTTTTGATCATTTCATCAAAAAACAAATGCATTATCATTCCATTAAGTCGATTGATTTGAGGATCGGTGGGTCTGTGATTGTTCCATCCTCATCCGTTAAAAATGTTGGTATCATGTTTGAACCTGCTTTCTTTTTGTACTCGTTTATTATTAAGATTCTTCAACACAATGTACTCCCCATTTATACGCATTTGTCTTGACTTTTGTTGAGGAAAAATGGAAAAATGAGTGTCGTAGTCGGAGCATGTCTAAAATGACTACGACACTCATTTTTGTTGAGAAAAAAATGGAAAAATGAGGCGGCGAAAAATAATTCCTTGATATCATCGTGAGGACTGCAGATTATTCGAAACTCGCAAGAACAAGAAATTAGTTTTATGGCTTTTATATCTCTCGGAGTTTTACTCTAAACTGTTTACACTCATTAAAATGACCATTAAATGAAACAGAGCAGTCAGTGTAGTACCATAGCTTAAAGTTAAAGAGGAATCTCCTTCTCAGTATAATTCGTAAAAATACTTGTATAGACATGTATACTGTACGCATTTTGTGTATGTACAGTGTGCTAGTAAGTTTAGCGGCAGTTCAATATTGATTGGTTGTCAGCATTTGAGTACGACATATCAGAAATGATGACTTTTATTGTCTGTGCATGTTGCAATATCTAGCTTTTAATATACCAGAAGATTTGAAATATACATTTTCCTTACAATTTGCAGTGTAGTATTAACAGCTATTTAGTAAGACAGGGAGTTACTTGGGAGTTTCGAATAATCTGCAGTCCTCACGATGATATCAAGGAATTATTTTTTCTTGATTTCGGTATAGAAGCTAGACAAATGCGTATGAAATTTCAAAAATAAAACCGCAGTCCACTTTTTTAAAACACTATCGCGTCAAACATAAGAGACTGTCGCGAAAAGATAAAACAGGAACCATTTAAATATGATTCTTTTAGAAGGAAGGGAGAAAAGAAATTGTACAACCAGAAGGAACGAAGGGGACGTAATAAAAGGGGAAAAGACTTGCACGCGTCTGCCCGACGACCACCCCCAGCTATGCTCCGTACATATTTCCTCAACAAAAATGAGTGTCGGAGTCGGCCGGCCGCAGAAACAAACGAAGCTTTGCTGCCGACCGACTCCGATATTTCTCGATGAGGATATATGTACGGAGAAGTTAGTCGGAGCATGTCTACGTTGTTCGTCGGTTACCGCGTGCCACCCAGGGTGCTATCTCGTTTATATAGCAGTCGAGGCTGAATCCTTAAGCGCGCGAGGTATACGGAAGCTTTCTGATTGGTCCGCCCGGACTCCTAGACTTCTCCTAGTCGGCGATTGGCCGTCGAGTTTTTTAATTAACTTTCCCTCGCCCTTAAGCGTAGAGTCAACGGCGTTTTCGGACTCTGTCATTTTTTCGCTAGGTATTATTACCCTCTTCCTCCTTATCATTTCGCCGCTTAGGCCTACTATTTGTATTATTATTTCGCCTCCTCATTATTATTATTATTATTTCGCCGCTTTCTATTTTTATATTTAATTTTATTTCGCTTCCTCGTATTAGTTGTATTATTATTGCGCCGCTTTCTATTTTCCTCGTATTTATTTTTATTTCGTTATTTCGTCGCTTTGTTATAATTGTTTTTCCTTCCTGCTTTCTTTTTTGTACTCGTTTATTATTAAGATTCTTCAACACAATGTACTCCCCATTTATACGCATTTGTCTAGCATATTTCAACAATCAACAATGTGATGTATTTCTGCTTGATTCTGACGATTCTTTGCAAATTTCCACCCTGTAGATGAAGCTGAGATTCGACATATAATTAATGACACCAAAACTGAATTTTTGATCATTTCATCAAAAAAACAAATGCATTATCATTCCATTAAGTCGATTGATTTGAGGATCGGTGGGTCTGTGATTGTTCCATCCTCATCCGTTAAAAATGTTGGTATCATGTTTGAACCTGCTTTCTTTTTTGTACTCGTTTATTATTAAGATTCTTCAACACAATGTACTCCCCATTTATACGCATTTGTCTTGACTTTTGTTGAGGAAAAATGGAAAAATGAGTGTCGTAGTCGGAGCATGTCTAAAATGACTACGACACTCATTTTTTGTTGAGGAAAAATGGAAAAATGAGGCGGCGAAAAATAATTCCTTGATATCATCGTGAGGACTGCAGATTATTCGAAACTCGCAAGAACAAGAAATTAGTTTTATGGCTTTTATATCTCTCGGAGTTTTACTCTAAACTGTTTACACTCATTAAAATGACCATTAAATGAAACAGAGCAGTCAGTGTAGTACCATAGCTTAAAGTTAAAGAGGGAATCTCCTTCTCAGTATAATTCGTAAAAATACTTGTATAGACATGTATACTGTACGCATTTTGTGTATGTACAGTGTGCTAGTAAGTTTAGCGGCAGTTCAATATTGATTGGTTGTCAGCATTTGAGTACGACATATCAGAAATGATGACTTTTATTGTCTGTGCATGTTGCAATATCTAGCTTTTAATATACCAGAAGATTTGAAATATACATTTTCCTTACAATTTGCAGTGTAGTATTAACAGCTATTTAGTAAGACAGGGAGTTACTTGGGAGTTTCGAATAATCTGCAGTCCTCACGATGATATCAAGGAATTATTTTTTCTTGATTTCGGTATAGAAGCTAGACAAATGCGTATGAAATTTCAAAAATAAAACCGCAGTCCACTTTTTTAAAACACTATCGCGTCAAACATAAGAGACTGTCGCGAAAAGATAAAACAGGAACCATTTAAATATGATTCTTTTAGAAGGAAGGGAGAAAAGAAATTGTACAACCAGAAGGAACGAAGGGGGACGTAATAAAAGGGGGAAAAGACTTGCACGCGTCTGCCCGACGACCACCCCCCAGCTATGCTCCGTACATATTTCCTCAACAAAAAATGAGTGTCGGAGTCGGCCGGCCGCAGAAACAAACGAAGCTTTGCTGCCGACCGACTCCGATATTTCTCGATGAGGATATATGTACGGAGAAGTTAGTCGGAGCATGTCTACGTTGTTCGTCGGTTACCGCGTGCCACCCAGGGTGCTATCTCGTTTATATAGCAGTCGAGGCTGAATCCTTAAGCGCGCGAGGTATACGGGAAGCTTTCTGATTGGTCCGCCCGGACTCCTAGACTTCTCCTAGTCGGCGATTGGCCGTCGAGTTTTTTAATTAACTTTCCCTCGCCCTTAAGCGTAGAGTCAACGGCGTTTTCGGACTCTGTCATTTTTTCGCTAGGTATTATTACCCTCTTCCTCCTTATCATTTCGCCGCTTAGGCCTACTATTTGTATTATTATTTCGCCTCCTCATTATTATTATTATTATTTCGCCGCTTTCTATTTTTATATTTAATTTTATTTCGCTTCCTCGTATTAGTTGTATTATTATTGCGCCGCTTTCTATTTTCCTCGTATTTATTTTTATTTCGTTATTTCGTCGCTTTGTTATAATTGTTTTTTCCTTCCTGCTTTCTTTTTGTACTCGTTTATTATTAAGATTCTTCAACACAATGTACTCCCCATTTATACGCATTTGTCTAGCATATTTCAACAATCAACAATGTGATGTATTTCTGCTTGATTCTGACGATTCTTTGCAAATTTCCACCCTGTAGATGAAGCTGAGATTCGACATATAATTAATGACACCAAAACTGAATTTTTGATCATTTCATCAAAAAAACAAATGCATTATCATTCCATTAAGTCGATTGATTTGAGGATCGGTGGGTCTGTGATTGTTCCATCCTCATCCGTTAAAAATGTTGGTATCATGTTTGAACCTGCTTTCTTTTTTGTACTCGTTTATTATTAAGATTCTTCAACACAATGTACTCCCCATTTATACGCATTTGTCTTGACTTTTGTTGAGGAAAAATGGAAAAATGAGTGTCGTAGTCGGAGCATGTCTAAAATGACTACGACACTCATTTTTGTTGAGGAAAATGGAAAAATGAGTGTCGTAGTCGGAGCATGTCTAAAATGACTACGACACTCATTTTTTGTTGAGGAAAAATGGAAAATGAGTGTCGTAGTCGGAGCATGTCTAAAATGACTACGACACTCATTTTTTGTTGAGGAAAAATGGAAAAATGAGTGTCGTAGTCGGAGCATGTCTACGTTGTTCGTCGGTTACCGCGTGCCACCCAACCATCCGGGTGCTACCTCGTTTATATAGCAGTCGAGGCTGAATCCTTAAGCGCGCGAGGTATACGGGAAGCTCTCTGATTGGTCCGCCCGGACTCCTAGACTTCCTAGTCGGCTACCGATTGGCCGTCGAGTTTTTTAATTAACTTTCCCTCGCCCTTAAGCGTAGAGTCAACGGCGTTTTCGGACTCTGTCATTTTTTCGCTAGGTATTATTACCCTTCCTCCTTATCATTTCGCCGCTTAGGCCTACTATTTGTATTATTATTTCGCATTATTATTATTATTATTATTATTATTATTATTTCGCCGCTTTCTATTTTTATATTTAATTTTATTTCGCTTCCTCGTATTAGTTGTATTATTATTGCGCCGCTTTCTATTTTCCTCGTATTTATTTTTATTTCGTTATTTCGTCGCTTTGTTATAATTGTTTTTTTCCTTCCTGCTTTCTTTTTTGTACTCGTTTATTATTAAGATTCTTCAACACAATGTACTCCCTATTTATACGCATTTGTCTAGCATATTTCAACAATCAACAATGTAATATGATGATGTATTTCTGCTTGATTCTGACGATTATTTGTGTGGACAACGGCAATGCTGGGCGGCGGCAATGTGTGGGCAACGGCAATGTCTGGGCAACGGCAACGTCTGGGCGGCGGCAATGTCTGGGCGGCGGCAATGTGTGGGCAACGGCAATGTCTGGGCGGCGGCATGTTCTGGGCAACGGCAACGTCTGGGCGGCGGCAATGTCTGGGCAACGGCAATGTCTGGGCAACGGCAATGTCTGGGCAACGGCAATGTCTGGGCGGCGGCAATGTCTGGTCGGCAGCAATGTCTGGGCGGCGGCAACGTCTGGGCGGCGGCAATGCTGGGCGGCGACAACGTCTGGGCGGCGGCAATGTGTGGGCGGTGGCAATGTCTGGGCAGCGGCAATGTGTGGGCAACGGCAATGTCTGGGCAACGGCAACGTCTGGGCGGCGGCAATGTCTGGGCGGCGGCAATGTGTGGGCAACGGCAATGTCTGGGCGGCGGCATGTTCTGGGCAACGGCAACGTCTGGGCGGCGGCAATGTCTGGGCAACGGCAATGTCTGGGCAACGGCAATGTCTGGGCGGCGGCAATGTCTGGCCGGCGGCAATGTCTGGGCGGCAGCAATGTATGGGCGGCGGCAACGTCTGGGCGGCGGCAATGTGTGGGCGGTGGCAATGTCTGGGCAACGACAATGTCTGGGCAACGGCAATGTCTGGGCGGCGGCAATGTCTGGTCGGCAGCAATGTCTGGGCGGCGGCAACGTCTGGGCGGCGGCAATGCTGGGCGGCGACAACGTCTGGGCGGCGGCAATGTGGGGCAGCGGCAATGTCTGGGCGGCGGCAATGTCTGGGCAACGGCAACGTCTGGGCGGCGGCAATGTCTGGGCAACGGCAATGTCTGGGCAACGGCAATGTCTGGGCGGCGGCAATGTCTGGCCGGCGGCAATGTCTGGGCGGCAGCAATGTATGGGCGGCGGCAACGTCTGGGCGGCGGCAATGCTGGGCGGCGGCAACGTCTTGGCGGCGGCAATGTGTGGGCGGTGGCAATGTCTGGGCAGCGGCAATGTGTGGGCAACGGCAATGTCTGGGCAACGGCAATGTCTGGGCAACGGCAACGTCTGGGCGGCGGCAATGTCTGGGCAACGGCAATGTCTGGGCAACGGCAATGTCTGGGCGGCGGCAATGTCTGGCCGGCGGCAATGTCTGGGCAACGGCAATGTCTGGGCAACGGCAATGTCTGGGCGGCGGAAATGTCTGGCCGGCGGCAATGTCTGGGCGGCAGCAATGTCTGGGCGGCGGCAACGTCTGGGCGGCGGCAATGCTGGGCGGCAGCAATGTCTGGGCGGCGGCAACGTCTGGGCGGCGGCAATGCTGGGCGGCGGCAACGTCTGGGCGGCGGCAATGTGTGGGCGGTGGCAATGTCTGGGCAGCGGCAATGTGTGGGCAACGGCAATGTCTGGGCAACGGCAATGTCTGGGCAACGGCAATGTCTGGGCAACGGCAATGTCTGGGCGGCGGCAACATCTGGGCGGCGCCAATGTCTGGGCTGGGGGCAACGGCAATGTCTGGGCGGCAGGCAACTTCTGGGCAACGGCAATGTCTGGGCGGCGGCAAAGTCTGGGCGGCGGCAATGTCTGGGCGGCGGCAACGTCTGGGCAACGGCAATGTCTGGGCAACGGCAATGTCTGGGCGGCGGCAATGTCTGGTCGGCAGCAATGTCTGGGCGGCGGCAACGTCTGGGCGGCGGCAATGCTGGGCGGCGACAACGTCTGGGCGGCGGCAATGTGTGGGCGGTGGCAATGTCTGGGCAGCGGCAATGTGTGGGCAACGGCAATGTCTGGGCAACGGCAACGTCTGGACGGCGGCAATGTCTGGGCGGCGGCAATGTGTGGGCAACGGCAATGTCTGGGCGGCGGCATGTTCTGGGCAACGGCAACGTCTGGGCGGCGGCAATGTCTGGGCAACGGCAATGTCTGGGCAACGGCAATGTCTGGGCGGCGGCAATGTCTGGCCGGCGGCAAGGTCTGGGCGGCAGCAATGTATGGGCGGCGGCAACGTCTGGGCGGCGGCAATGCTGGGCGGTGGCAACGTCTTGGCGGCGGCAATGTGGGGCGGTGGCAATGTCTGGGCAACGACAATGTCTGGGCAACGGCAATGTCTGGGCGGCGGCAATGTCTGGTCGGCAGCAATGTCTGGGCGGCGGCAACGTCTGGGCGGCGGCAATGCTGGGCGGCGACAACGTCTGGGCGGCGGCAATGTGTGGGCAGCGGCAATGTCTGGGCGGCGGCAATGTCTGGGCAACGGCAACGTCTGGGCGGCGGCAATGTCTGGGCAACGGCAATGTCTGGGCAACGGCAATGTCTGGGCGGCGGCAATGTCTGGCCGGCGGCAATGTCTGGGCGGCAGCAATGTATGGGCGGCGGCAACGTCTGGGCGGCGGCAATGCTGGGCGGCGGCAACGTCTTGGCGGCGGCAATGTGTGGGCGGTGGCAATGTCTGGGCAGCGGCAATGTGTGGGCAACGGCAATGTCTGGGCAACGGCAATGTCTGGGCAACGGCAACGTCTGGGCGGCGGCAATGTCTGGGCAACGGCAATGTCTGGGCAACGGCAATGTCTGGGCGGCGGCAATATCTGGGCGGCAGCAATGTCTGGGCGGCGGCAACGTCTGGGCGGCGGCAATGCTGGGCGGCGGCAACGTCTGGGCGGCGGCAATGTCTGGGCGGCAGCAATGTCTGGGCGGCGGCAACGTCTGGGCGGCGGCAATGCTGGGCGGCCGCAATGTCTGGGCGGCGGCAACGTCTGGGCGGCGGCAATGCTGGGCGGCGGCAACGTCTGGGCGGCGGCAATGTGTGGGCGGTGGCAATGTCTGGGCAGCGGCAATGTGTGGGCAACGGCAATGTCTGGGCAGCGGCAATGTGGGGCAACGGCAATGTGTGGGCAACGGCAATGTCTGGGCAACGGCAATGTCTGGGCAACGGCAATGTCTGGGCGGCGGCAACATCTGGGCGGCGCCAATGTCTGGGCGGCGGCAATGTCTGGGCGGCAGCAACTTCTGGGCAACGGCAATGTCTGGGCGGCGGCAAAGTCTGGGCGGCGGCAATGTCTGGGCGGCGGCAACGTCTGGGCAACGGCAATGTCTGGGCAACGGCAATGTCTGGGCAACGGCTATGTCTGGGCGGCGGCAATGTCTGGCCGGCGGCAATGTCTGGGCGGCAGCAATGTATGGGCGGCGGCAACGTCTGGGCGGCGGCAATGCTGGAAGGCGGCAACGTCTTGGCGGCGGCAATGTCTGGCCGGCGGCAATGTCTGGGCAACGGCAATGTCTGGGCGGCGGCATGTTCTGGGCAACGGCAACGTCTGGGCGGCGGCAATGTCTGGGCAACGGCAATGTCTGGGCAACGGCAATGTCTGGCGGCGGCAATGTCTGGCCGGCGGCAATGTCTGGGCGGCAGCAATGTATGGGCGGCGGCAACGTCTGGGCGGCGGCAATGCTGGGCGGTGGCAACGTCTTGGCGGCGGCAATGTGTGGGCAGCGGCAATGTCTGGGCAACGACAATGTCTGGGCAACGGCAATGTCTGGGCGGCGGCAATGTCTGGTCGGCAGCAATGTCTGGGCGGCGGCAACGTCTGGGCGGCGGCAATGCTGGGCGGCGACAACGTCTGGGCGGCGGCAATGTGTGGGCGGTGGCAATGTCTGGGCAGCGGCAATGTGTGGGCAACGGCAATGTCTGGGCAACGGCAACGTCTGGGCGGCGGCAATGTCTGGGCGGCGGCAATGTGTGGGCAACGGCAATGTCTGGGCGGCGGCAATGTCTGGCCGGCGGCAATGTCTGGGCGGCAGCAATGTATGGGCGGCGGCAACGTCTGGGCGGCGGCAATGCTGGGCGGTGGCAACGTCTTGGCGGCGGCAATGTGTGGGCAGCGGCAATGTCTGGGCAACGACAATGTCTGGGCAACGGCAATGTCTGGGCGGCGGCAATGTCTGGTCGGCAGCAATGTCTGGTCGGCAGCAATGGCGGCAACGTCTGGGCGGCGGCAACGTCTGGGCGGCGGCAATGCTGGGCGGCGACAACGTCTGGGCGGCGGCAATGTGGGGCGGTGGCAATGTCTGGGCAGCGGCAATGTGTGGGCACCGGCAATGTCTGGGCAACGGCAACGTCTGGGCGGCGGCAATGTCTGGGCGGCGGCAATGTGTGGGCAACGGCAATGTCTGGGCGGCGGCATGTTCTGGGAAACGGCAACGTCTGGGCGGCGGCAATGTCTGGGCAACGGCAATGTCTGGGCAACGGCAATGTCTGGGCGGCGGCAATGTCTGGCCGGCGGCAATGTCTGGGCGGCAGCAATGTATGGGCGGCGGCAACGTCTGGCCGGCGGCAATGTCTGGGCGGCAGCAATGTATGGGCGGTGTGTACAAAGGGCAGGGACGTAATCAACGCGAGCTGATGACTCGCGCTTACTGGGAATTCCTCGTTCAAGGGACATAATTTCAAGTCCCTATCCCCAGCACGGAGAGGGTTCAGCGGATTACCCTGGTGGGCCTTTCGGTCTAGGAGAAAAGACCCGCTGCTCTCTCCAGTGTAGCGCGCGTGCGGCCCCGGACATCTAAGGGCATCACAGACCTGTTATTGCTCTTTTTCATGTGGCTGTTCATCCCTTACCGCGTCGGGTAGGGAAACTATTTAGCAAGCCAGAGTCTCGGAATTAACCAGACAAATCGCTCCACCAACTAAGAACGGCCATGCACCTTTGGTTTCCCGGGTGCTGCCCGCCGTGTCATGGGAGGAACTACGGCGGGTTGCAAGTTGGCATCGTTTATGGTTAAGCCTAGGGCGGTATCTGATCGCCTTCGAACCCTCAACTTTCGTTCTTGATCAATGAAGACATTCTTGGCAAATGCTTTCGCTTTTGGGCGTCTTGCGGCGATCCAAGAATTTCACCTCTCACACCGCAGTACGAATGCCCCCCGTCTGTCCCTTTTGATCATTACCTCGCGTTCCGGAGACCAACGAAATAGAACCGAGGTCCTCTTCCATTATTCCATGCTGAGCTGTTCAGGCGGTTGTGCCTGCTTTGAACACTCCAATTTTCTCAAAGTAAACGTTCCGGCCGCGCACGGCACTCAGTTAAGAGCACCGCGCGGCTAACCGGTAAAAAAGTGGACTGCGGTTTTATTTTTGAAATTTCATACGCATTTGTCTAGCTTCTATACCGAAATCAAGAAAAATAATTCCTTGATATCATCGTGAGGACTGCAGATTATTCGAAACTCGCAAGAACAAGAAATTAGTTTTATGGCTTTTATATCTCTCGGAGTTTTACTCTAAACTGTTTACACTCATTAAAATGACCATTAAATGAAACAGAGCAGTCAGTGTAGTACCATAGCTTAAAGTTAAAGAGGGAATCTCCTTCTCAGTATAATTCGTAAAAATACTTGTATAGACATGTATACTGTACGCATTTTGTGTATGTACAGTGTGCTAGTAAGTTTAGCGGCAGTTCAATATTGATTGGTTGTCAGCATTTGAGTACGACATATCAGAAATGATGACTTTTATTGTCTGTGCATGTTGCAATATCTAGCTTTTAATATACCAGAAGATTTGAAATATACATTTTCCTTACAATTTGCAGTGTAGTATTAACAGCTATTTAGTAAGACAGGGAGTTACTTGGGAGTTTCAATAATCTGCAGTCCTCACGATGATATCAAGGAATTATTTTTCTTGATTTCGGTATAGAAGCTAGACAAATGCGTATGAAATTTCAAAAATAAAACCGCAGTCCACTTTTTTTAAAACACTATCGCGTCAAACATAAGAGACTGTCGCGAAAAGATAAAACAGGAACCATTTAAATATGATTCTTTTAGAAGGAAGGAGAAAAGAAATTGTACAACCAGAAGGAACGAAGGGGACGTAATAAAGGGGGAAAAGACTTGCACGCGTCTGCCCGACGACCACCCCAGCTATGCTCCGTACATATTTCCTCAACAAAAATGAGTGTCGGAGTCGGCCGGCCGCAGAAACAAACGAAGCTTTGCTGCCGACCGACTCCGATATTTCTCGATGAGGATATATGTACGGAGAAGTTAGTCGGAGCATGTCTACGTTGTTCGTCGGTTACCGCGTGCCACCCAGGGTGCTATCTCGTTTATATAGCAGTCGAGGCTGAATCCTTAAGCGCGCGAGGTATACGGAAGCTTTCTGATTGGTCCGCCCGGACTCTAGACTTCTCCTAGTCGGCGATTGGCCGTCGAGTTTTTTAATTAACTTTCCTCGCCCTTAAGCGTAGAGTCAACGGCGTTTTCGGACTCTGTCATTTTTTCGCTAGGTATTATTACCCTCTTCCTCCTTATCATTTCGCCGCTTAGGCCTACTATTTGTATTATTATTTCGCCTCCTCATTATTATTATTATTATTTCGCCGCTTTCTATTTTTATATTTAATTTTATTTCGCTTCCTCGTATTAGTTGTATTATTATTGCGCCGCTTTCTATTTTCCTCGTATTTATTTTTATTTCGTTATTTCGTCGCTTTGTTATAATTGTTTTTCCTTCCTGCTTTCTTTTTGTACTCGTTTATTATTAAGATTCTTCAACACAATGTACTCCCCATTTATACGCATTTGTCTAGCATATTTCAACAATCAACAATGTGATGTATTTCTGCTTGATTCTGACGATTCTTTGCAAATTTCCACCCTGTAGATGAAGCTGAGATTCGACATATAATTAATGACACCAAAACTGAATTTTTGATCATTTCATCAAAAACAAATGCATTATCATTCCATTAAGTCGATTGATTTGAGGATCGGTGGGTCTGTGATTGTTCCATCCTCATCCGTTAAAAATGTTGGTATCATGTTTGAACCTGCTTTCTTTTTTGTACTCGTTTATTATTAAGATTCTTCAACACAATGTACTCCCCATTTATACGCATTTGTCTTGACTTTTGTTGAGGAAAAATGGAAAAATGAGTGTCGTAGTCGGAGCATGTCTAAAATGACTACGACACTCATTTTTTGTTGAGGAAAAATGGAAAAATGAGTGTCGTAGTCGGAGCATGTCTACGTTGTTCGTCGGTTACCGCGTGCCACCCAACCATCCGGGTGCTACCTCGTTTATATAGCAGTCGAGGCTGAATCCTTAAGCGCGCGAGGTATACGGGAAGCTCTCTGATTGGTCCGCCCGGACTCCTAGACTTCCTAGTCGGCTACCGATTGGCCGTCGAGTTTTTAATTAACTTTCCTCGCCCTTAAGCGTAGAGTCAACGGCGTTTTCGGACTCTGTCATTTTTTCGCTAGGTATTATTACCCTTCCTCCTTATCATTTCGCCGCTTAGGCCTACTATTTGTATTATTATTTCGCATTATTATTATTATTATTATTATTATTATTATTTCGCCGCTTTCTATTTTTATATTTAATTTTATTTCGCTTCCTCGTATTAGTTGTATTATTATTGCGCCGCTTTCTATTTTCCTCGTATTTATTTTTATTTCGTTATTTCGTCGCTTTGTTATAATTGTTTTTTTCCTTCCTGCTTTGGGGAGTACATTGTGTTGAAGAATCTTAATAACAAAGACCCCATGATGTTCCATTCTCATCCGTTAAAAATGTTGGTATCATGTTTGAACCTTGCATAAGCTTTGTATGAATATATATATGTCACAGTACTGTTAATTTTCACATACGTAATATTTCTAGAATGATCAAAATACTTGTGCTCATGCAGTGCGATCTCTCGTCCTTTCTCGGCTGGATTATGGCAACTCCCTGCTTGGTGGCATATCACGTGAAAACCTTCAACGCTTGCAAAGACTCCCTAAAAAAATGTAATAGCACACGCACCTTTCTTTCCCCTGCGAGCGAAAAGCGGCCATTCTAAAGAAAAGTCCGCGCTAAATCGGCAACGCGGGGATATTTCCAGCCGTCGAAAAAAGGGGTGCGACGGCGGCTAAATACCCCACGTTCGACCATTCCCCCTTTTCCCGCCCGGAATCGTCCCCACACACACATATCGTTACTCGCCTACCTTATCGTTTCCTTCTATCCGGAGCTGCTTTCCCGCAATCCTGCTATACAGCAATCCCTCTTCCTAGCCTGTATTTTTTCCCGGTTGCCTATCGCGTTATCAGTCGCACAACGCCTATCCATTTTGCCTGTCCTTTTAGCTTCCACTTTCCTTTTTTTGCCTTCGTAAAAACGTGATTTATTATCTATCCTTCCTCCTTTCTTTCTTCCCCGTTAGCTTTTGCCTCTCGCTATCCGCCATCGTGCCTTTTTCTATCCTTTTTACGACATTAAACTGGCCGCTAGCCTTTCCAACGTTAGCTCTCTGCAATAACTGCGCAATGAATGGTAGGTAAATGGCGTTGTTCGATATGCAGATTGCATGGGTGTAAATGACGACATCGGACCTCGCGGAACCTTCTAGATATTATTGATTACGACATATCAGAAATGATGACTTTTATTGTCTGTGCATGTTGCAATATCTAGCTTTTAATATACCAGAAGATTTGAAATATACATTTTCCTTACAATTTGCAGTGTAGTATTAACAGCTATTTAGTAAGACAGGGAGTTACTTGGGAGTTTCGAATAATCTGCAGTCCTCACGATGATATCAAGGAATTATTTTTCTTGATTTCGGTATAGAAGCTAGACAAATGCGTATGAAATTTCAAAAATAAAACCGCAGTCCACTTTTTTTAAAACACTATCGCGTCAAACATAAGAGACTGTCGCGAAAAGATAAAACAGGAACCATTTAAATATGATTCTTTTAGAAGGAAGGGAGAAAAGAAATTGTACAACCAGAAGGAACGAAGGGGACGTAATAAAAGGGGGAAAAGACTTGCACGCGTCTGCCCGACGACCACCCCCAGCTATGCTCCGTACATATTTCCTCAACAAAAATGAGTGTCGGAGTCGGCCGGCCGCAGAAACAAACGAAGCTTTGCTGCCGACCGACTCCGATATTTCTCGATGAGGATATATGTACGGAGAAGTTAGTCGGAGCATGTCTACGTTGTTCGTCGGTTACCGCGTGCCACCCAGGGTGCTATCTCGTTTATATAGCAGTCGAGGCTGAATCCTTAAGCGCGCGAGGTATACGGAAGCTTTCTGATTGGTCCGCCCGGACTCCTAGACTTCTCCTAGTCGGCGATTGGCCGTCGAGTTTTTAATTAACTTTCCTCGCCCTTAAGCGTAGAGTCAACGGCGTTTTCGGACTCTGTCATTTTTTCGCTAGGTATTATTACCCTCTTCCTCCTTATCATTTCGCCGCTTAGGCCTACTATTTGTATTATTATTTCGCCTCCTCATTATTATTATTATTATTTCGCCGCTTTCTATTTTTATATTTAATTTTATTTCGCTTCCTCGTATTAGTTGTATTATTATTGCGCCGCTTTCTATTTTCCTCGTATTTATTTTTATTTCGTTATTTCGTCGCTTTGTTATAATTGTTTTTTCCTTCCTGCTTTCTTTTTGTACTCGTTTATTATTAAGATTCTTCAACACAATGTACTCCCCCCATTTATACGCATTTGTCTAGCATATTTCAACAATCAACAATGTGATGTATTTCTGCTTGATTCTGACGATTCTTTGCAAATTTCCACCCTGTAGATGAAGCTGAGATTCGACATATAATTAATGACACCAAAACTGAATTTTTGATCATTTCATCAAAAAAACAAATGCATTATCATTCCATTAAGTCGATTGATTTGAGGATCGGTGGGTCTGTGATTGTTCCATCCTCATCCGTTAAAAATGTTGGTATCATGTTTGAACCTGCTTTCTTTTTTGTACTCGTTTATTATTAAGATTCTTCAACACAATGTACTCCCCATTTATACGCATTTGTCTTGACTTTTGTTGAGGAAAAATGGAAAAATGAGTGTCGTAGTCGGAGCATGTCTAAAATGACTACGACACTCATTTTTTGTTGAGGAAAAATGGAAAAATGAGTGTCGTAGTCGGAGACATGTCTAAAATGACTACGACACTCATTTTTTGTTGAGGAAAAATGGAAAAATGAGTGTCGTAGTCGGAGCATGTCTAAAATGACTACGACACTCATTTTTTGTTGAGGAAAATGGAAAAATGAGTGTCGTAGTCGGAGCATGTCTAAAATGACTACGACACTCATTTTTTGTTGACGAAAAATGGAAAAATGAGTGTCGTAGTCGGAGCATGTCTAAAATGACTACGACACTCATTTTTTGTTGAGGAAAAATGGAAAAATGAGTGTCGTAGTCGGAGCATGTCTAAAATGACTACGACACTCATTTTTTGTTGAGGAAAAATGGAAAAATGAGTGTCGTAGTCGGAGCATGTCTAAATGACTACGACACTCATTTTTTGTTGAGGAAAAATGGAAAAATGAGTGTCGTAGTCGGAGCATGTCTAAAATGACTACGACACTCATTTTTTGTTGAGGAAAAATGGAAAATGAGTGTCGTAGTCGGAGCATGTCTAAAATGACTACGACACTCATTTTTTGTTGAGGAAAAATGGAAAAATGAGTGTCGTAGTCGGAGCATGTCTAAAATGACTACGACACTCATTTTTTGTTGAGGAAAAATGGAAAATGAGTGTCGTAGTCGGAGCATGTCTAAAATGACTACGACACTCATTTTTGTTGAGGAAAATGGAAAAATGAGTGTCGTAGTCGGAGCATGTCTAAAATGACTACGACACTCATTTTTGTTGAGGAAAAATGGAAAAATGAGTGTCGTAGTCGGAGCATGTCTAAAATGACTACGACACTCATTTTTTGTTGAGGAAAAAATGGAAAAATGAGTGTCGTAGTCGGAGCATGTCTAAAATGACTACGACACTCATTTTTTGTTGAGGAAAAATGGAAAATGAGTGTCGTAGTCGGAGCATGTCTAAAATGACTACGACACTCATTTTTTTGTTGAGGAAAAAAATGGAAAAAATGAGTGTCGTAGTCGGAGCATGTCTAAAATGACTACGACACTCATTTTTTGTTGAGGAAAATGGAAAATGAGTGTCGTAGTCGGAGCATGTCTAAAATGACTACGACACTCATTTTTTGTTGAGGAAAAATGGAAAAATGAGTGTCGTAGTCGGAGCATGTCTAAAATGACTACGACACTCATTTTTGTTGAGGAAAAAATGGAAAAATGAGTGTCGTAGTCGGAGACATATCTAAAATGACTACGACACTCATTTTTTGTTGAGGAAAAATGGAAAATGAGTGTCGTAGTCGGAGCATGTCTAAAATGACTACGACACTCATTTTTTGTTGAGGAAAAATGGAAAAATGAGTGTCGTAGTCGGAGATGTCAAAATGACTGACGACACTCATTTTTTGTTGAGGAAAAATGGAAAATGAGTGTCGTAGTCGGAGCATGTCTAAAATGACTACGACACTCATTTTTTGTTGAGGAAAATGGAAAATGAGTGTCGTAGTCGGAGCATGTCTAAAATGACTACGACACTCATTTTTTGTTGAGGAAAAATGGAAAAAATGAGTGTCGTAGTCGGAGACATGTCTAAAATGACTACGACACTCATTTTTGTTGAGGAAAAAATGGAAAAATGAGTGTCGTAGTCGGAGCATGTCTAAAATGACTACGACACTCATTTTTGTTGAGGAAAATGGAAAAATGAGTGTCGTAGTCGGAGCATGTCTAAAATGACTACGACACTCATTTTTTGTTGAGGAAAATGGAAAAATGAGTGTCGTAGTCGGAGCATGTCTAAAATGACTACGACACTCATTTTTTGTTGAGGAAAAATGGAAAAATGAGTGTCGTAGTCGGAGATGTCTAAAATGACTACGACACTCATTTTTGTTGAGGAAAAATGGAAAAATGAGTGTCGTAGTCGGAGCATGTCTAAAATGACTACGACACTCATTTTTTGTTGAGGAAAATGGAAAAATGAGTGTCGTAGTCGGAGCATGTCTAAAATGATTACGACACTCATTTTTTGTTGAGGAAAAATGGAAAAATGAGTGTCGTAGTCGGAGCATGTCTAAAATGACTACGACACTCATTTTTTGAGGAAAAATGGAAAAATGAGTGTCGTAGTCGGAGCATGTCTAAAATGACTACGACACTCATTTTTGTTGAGGAAAAATGGAAAAATGAGTGTCGTAGTCGGAGCAAACGACACTCATTTTTTGTTGAGGAAAAATGGAAAAATGAGTGTCGTAGTCGGAGCATGTCTAAAATGACTACGACACTCATTTTTGTTGAGGAAAATGGAAAATGAGTGTCGTAGTCGGAGACATTAAAAAATGACTACGACACTCATTTTTTGTTGAGGAAAAATGGAAAATGAGTGTCGTAGTCGGAGCATGTCTAAAATGACTACGACACTCATTTTTTGTTGAGGAAAATGGAAAATGAGTGTCGTAGTCGGAGACAGCGCATAAAATGACTACGACACTCATTTTTGTTGAGGAAAAATGGAAAATGAGTGTCGTAGTCGGAGACATTTCTAAAATGACTACGACACTCATTTTTTGTTGAGGAAAAATGGAAAAATGAGTGTCGTAGTCGGAGCATGTCTAAAATGACTACGACACTCATTTTTGTTGAGGAAAAAATGGAAAAATGAGTGTCGTAGTCGGAGCATGTCTACGTTGTTCGTCGGTTACCGCGTGCCACCCAACCATCCGGGTGCTACCTCGTTTATATAGCAGTCGAGGCTGAATCCTTAAGCGCGCGAGGTATACGGGAAGCTCTCTGATTGGTCCGCCCGGACTCCTAGACTTCCTAGTCGGCTACCGATTGGCCGTCGAGTTTTTTAATTAACTTTCCCTCGCCCTTAAGCGTAGAGTCAACGGCGTTTTCGGACTCTGTCATTTTTTCGCTAGGTATTATTACCCTTCCTCCTTATCATTTCGCCGCTTAGGCCTACTATTTGTATTATTATTTCGCATTATTATTATTATTATTATTATTATTATTATTATTTCGCCGCTTTCTATTTTTATATTTAATTTTATTTCGCTTCCTCGTATTAGTTGTATTATTATTGCGCCGCTTTCTATTTTCCTCGTATTTATTTTTATTTCGTTATTTCGTCGCTTTGTTATAATTGTTTTTTTCCTTCCTGCTTTCTTTTTGTACTCGTTTATTATTAAGATTCTTCAACACAATGTACTCCTATTTATACGCATTTGTCTAGCATATTTCAACAATCAACAATGTAATATGATGATGTATTTCTGCTTGATTCTGACGATTATTTGATGATTTACAGTACATGCACAGTACTGATATCTTTGCAAATTTCCACCCTGTAGATGAAGCTGAGATTCGACATATAATTAATGACACCAAAACTGAATTTTTGATCATTTCATCAAAAAAACAAATGCATTCCATCATTCCATTAAGTCGATTGATTTGAGGATCGGTGGGTCTGTGATTGTTCCATCCTCATCCGTTAAAAATGTTGGTATCATGTTTGAACCTGCTTTCTTTTTTGTACTCGTTTATTATTAAGATTCTTCAACACAATGTACTCCCCACTTGCACGCGGTGTCTACGTTGTTCGTCGGTTACCGCGTGCAACCCAACTATCCGGGGGGTAAATTTGGTCAACAAATGGTCAATCTTTGCAGAAGTATAACTTCTTGTCAGTATTGAAAACAGAGATTTGTGTTACATATTTAGATTTATTTTGAAATTTCCTTTCTAATGATACTAACCTACATTTTTTAGAAAGAAAGGGTATCAAAAATGATAAAAGTCAAACGTCCCCTGAAAGCTGCAGCAGAAAAACAATTACGCAGTGGTCACGGCGGGACTCGAACCCGGAGCGCTCGCACGCTAGTCGCGTACATATCCCCTGCGCTACGTGGTCGTTGAAATTGATTAGCTGTAATTTTGTTCTTATAGGATAGGTTCTAAATAGAGGGGGGTATGCCTTTATTTATATGTCAAATGAAAGGAAATTTCAAGCGCTTTCGAACGGCGGTTCAACCAAGCATGCGTGTTGTGGGGTTTGGGTTTCACGATTTTTTGAACAAAACCGGCCAAAAATGGCAGAAATTCATGAAATTTTGCAGAAATTTCACTAGAACAAAAGATTGGAGGAAGGGATTATAAAAATTATACCAGAAACCAATACTATAATTTCTTAGGACTTTCGTGTTTGATTTTGAAGCAAAAATGTAATCTTGAAATTATCGTAAGATTTAAAAGAAAAATAGCTGACCGAAGCCACCTGCCCCCCTGTAAATTCCAACCTCTGCCTTTGATCAATGGGTATGGTGTCCGACAAGTTATCGGTATCGGCCGTCAGTACCTTTCTAAAATCTTCTTTGCACATACACAAAGTTTGGTAGTCTCTAACAGGTAGCATGTAAGCAAAAGCTGCATTGAGGGACTTAAACAGCTTTGAGCCCTTGGCACATTCTGAAATTTTGAAAGGTTTGCGTTTTATGGAGCTGGGTGTTACTAGTGCTTCAAGCACCTTGTCAGCTTTATGATGAAAATCGCTTACATTAATAATCATGATAATATCATTTAACCCTTACTCTCTCTACCAGGGCTTTAGAAATAGCGACCCCAATTTTCGTAACTTTTTTTTTCTATGCATTTTTGACAACTTTCCTTTCATTTTCTTTCGTTACAAGTTTGGTTGGAAATAGATGCTAAGTTATTTAGCTTTTGAGTAATTAAAACCAATTTAGGAAATATTAGACAGAATTATGCAAATTAAGCAATTTTTATTAATCTTTGCAGAAGTATAACTTCTTGTCAGTATTGAAAACAGAGATTTGTGTTACATATTTAGATTTATTTTGAAATTTCCTTTCTAATGATACTAACCTACATTTTTTAGAAAGAAAGGGTAAGCTTTTATCATCAAAAATGATAAAAGTCAAACGTCCCCTGAAAGCTGCAGCAGAAAAACAATTACGCAGTGGTCACGGCGGGACTCGAACCCGGAGCGCTCGCACGCTAGTCGCGTACATTTCCCCTGCGCTACGTGGTCGTTGAAATTGATTAGCTGTAATTTTGTTCTTATAGGATAGGTTCTAAATAGAGGGGGGTATGCCTTTATTTATATGTCAAATGAAAGGAAATTTCAAGCGCTTTCGAACGGCGGTTCAACCAAGCATGCGTGTTGTGGGGTTTGGGTTTCACGATTTTTTGAACAAAACCGGCCAAAAATGGCAGAAATTCATGAAATTTTGCAGAAATTTCACTAGAACAAAAGATTGGAGGAAGGGATTATAAAAATTATACCAGAAACCAATACTATAATTTCTTAGGACTTTCGTGTTTGATTTTGAAGCAAAAATGTAATCTTGAAATTATCGTAAGATTTAAAAGAAAAATAGCTGACCGAAGCCACCTGCCCCCCTGTAAATTCCAACCTCTGCCTTTGATCAGTGGGTATGGTGTCCGACAAGTTATCGGTATCGGCCGTCAGTGCCTTTCTAAAATCTTCTTTGCACATACACAAAGTTTGGTAGTCTCTAACAGGTAGCATGTAAGCAAAAGCTGCATTGAGGGACTTAAACAGCTTTGAGCCCTTGGCACATTCTGAAATTTTGAAAGGTTTGCGTTTTATGGAGCTGGGTGTTACTAGTGCTTCAAGCACCTTGTCAGCTTTATGATGAAAATCGCTTACATTAATAATCATGATAATATCATTTAACCCTTACTCTCTCTACCAGGGCTTTAGAAATAGCGACCCCAATTTTCGTAACTTTTTTTTTCTATGCATTTTTGACAACTTTCCTTTCATTTTCTTTCGTTACAAGTTTGGTTGGAAATAGATGCTAAGTTATTTAGCTTTTGAGTAATTAAAACCAATTTAGGAAATATTAGACAGAATTATGCAAATTAAGCAATTTTTGGCTAATCTTTGCAGAAGTATAACTTCTTGTCAGTATTGAAAACAGAGATTTGTGTTACATATTTAGATTTATTTTGAAATTTCCTTTCTAATGATACTAACCTACATTTTTAGAAAGAAAGGGTAAGCTTTTATCACAAAATAGCTGACAGAAGCCACCTGCTCCCCTGTAAATTCCAACCTCTGCCTTTGATCAATGGGTATAAAAATGTGTCCGACAAGTTATCGGTATCGGCTGTCAGTGCCTCTCTAAAATCTTCTTTGCACATACACAAAGTTTGGTAGTCTCTAACAGGTAGCATGTAAGCAAAAGCTGCATTGAGGACTTAGACAGCTTTGAGCCCTTGGCACATTCTGAAATTTTAAAAGGTTTGGGTTTTATGGAGCCGGGTGTTAATAGTGCTTCAAGCGCCTTGTCAGCTTTATGATGAAAATCGCTTACATTAATAATCATGATAATATCATTTAAACGTCTAACAAAATAAATGTATCCTAGACCATACACACTAATGTTTTTGCCCTTGTATTGAAATGTATATTTCATTGTCTTTCCCTGCTTTTAAGTTGACTTACATTCAAGGCCGTTTTTTAGAGTGGTTTTCTTTGGCATCTGCAGCTTGGGCCTAGTATTCTTCTTAGCCTCTTCAACCTCCTCCTGCTCTGGCTGATCTACAGGGTCTGTATCAGGTACATCCTCTGCTGGTTCGTTGGCCTCCTCAGTCTCCTCCTCCTCAGGCTCCTCAGACTGACGTTGAGCGAACTTGTATTCATCCGTCTCGTACCCCTCCTGATCCGCTTTCTCAGCCTCAGCTGTCTCCATTGGTAAAGTTTTCTTAACAATTGTGCTAAATTTTCTCACTTTGAACACATGGAATGTTGAGTGTCATCTATCGTCCACCACCATCTAGAAAGAATGGACTGAAAAATTCAGTTTTCTTTAGTGAGTGGGCTGATTATCTTGAACATTGATCCGCCATTAATAGAAAAGTCCTTATTGTTGGTGATTTGAACTTTCATTTAGATGATTCACAAAATGTGGATGCTAATCGTTTTCGTGACATATTAGACAATTATGGATTAGTCCAACTGGTGGATGGTGCAACTCATAAAGCGGGACATAATTTTGATGTAGTCATTACTCGATCCAATGATGACACTGTACATGATACCCCGTCAGTTATTGATCCTTGTCTTTGTGACGAACATGGTAACACAGCTGGTGATCATTTTGCCGTTTGTCTCAAGATAAACTGTTGTAAACCCGAAAATGAAAAGAAGGTTATTTTATTCAGAAAATTGTGATCTATTGACATCCAGTCCTTCGCTGATGACATCAGCTCACGCATGGAACTAATTTGTTTGGATAGATCCGTGGATGAACTTGGAATACCTACGACACAGAACTACGCACGATCCTTGATAAGCACGCCCCTGAGAAAACTAAAAGCACTATCTTGAGACCAGCATCACCATGGTATACTGATGCTTTAAGGGAAGCTAAATGTGAGCGTAGAAACTTAGAGAGGGCGTGGCGGAAAACCAAATTAATGGTGCACCACCAAATCTACAGGCAGCAGTGTCACAAAAAAAACAAGCTTTTAATTCGGGAAAAACAACAATACTATTGCAGTAAGATATCTGATTGCGCTGGAAACCAGTCTCAGCTTTTTAACTAACCAGACACCTCATAGGTCAAAGTGACGACAAAGTCCTACTAAGTTACACATCGCTTAACACTTTGGTTGAGGATTTCAGAGATTTCTTTTTACGTAAAGTGAATAACATTCGCGAAGCATTCGATTCCGAAACAGTCAATGTGGATGCTTTTGTGGGTGATGTGGAAATCAAAAACCTCCCCCTGATGGCATTTACTCCTACTTGTGTTGATGAGTTAAAAAGCATCATCACCGAGTCCCCAAGCAAATCATGTAATCTTGATCCCATACCCACGTGGTTACTGAAGAAAAGCCTCAAACCCCTTCCTCACTATCATAACATCTATCGTTAATCGTTCTTTGGAGGAAGGAATAGTTCCAAGCATTTTCAAGCGGTCAAATGTTACTCCTATTCTGAAGAAATCTGGCTCTGAGAAGAATGACATGATGAATTATCGCCGGGTCTCTAATTTACCATTCATTTCAAAGGTATTAGAAAAAGTTGTTGCCAGTCGCCTCCATAAGCATTTGGACACGAATCATCTTCACCATGCGCTCCAATCCTGCCTATCGCAAGTTACACTCAACTGAAAGTGCGCTACTCAAAGTTCACAATGATATTGCTCAGGCTTTGGATGGAAAATCACAGTGTGTACTAATAATGCTAGATATGTCGGCAGCTTTTGATGTAATTGATCATCAGATTCTTTTTCGTTGACTTCAATATTCTTTTGGCATCACATCTAACTCTTTGGATTGGCTTTAATCATACATGAGTGACAGGGTACAATGTGTTAATATAAATGAAGTAAAATCTGAGGGGAAGCCTTTAAAGTGTGGGGTTCCTGAAGGATCTGTTTTAGGTCCAGTGGTTTATTGCATGTACACACGCCCCATTGGTGAATTGTTGAGACGGCATAAAATAGATTTTCATTGTTATGCTGACGACACCCAGCTTTATATTACTTTTTGGAGGTCTGATAATTGGGAAAGTATTAAGATGAAGTTAGAAGCTTGCCTTGATGACTTGCGCATTTGGATGGTAAACAATAAATTGAAACTTAATGATGATAAAACTGAATTAATTGTTTTCTCTTCCAAATCCCATCTATTCTCCACCTGTTCTAACAATTTTGACATTCAACTTGGAAATTGTTCTTTGCATCCAGTGTCTTCAGTTAGGAATCTGGGTGTGTTTTTGGATAACAATTTAACAATGCACCAGCATGTGCAATCAGTGATCAAGACATGCTATTTTTATATAGGTTCTATCAGTTAGATAAGAAATTTTATAACTGATGATACTTGCTGTATTTTAGTTCATGCTTTTATAACTTCTAGATTAGATTATTGTAATTCTCTTTTGTATGGTGTAAATATTACCACATTACAGAAACTCCAACGGGTTCAAAATTGTGCAGCCCGTTTAATTACTAGAACTCCCCGGCATGACCACATTACACCCATTCTTAGACAACTCCACTGGCTCCCTGTATGTTACAGACCTACTTTCAAAATACTGCTCTTTGCTGATAAATCTCTAAATGGTCTCACCCCTGCCTACCTGGCTGATGAACTTACCCTTTATAATCCACCTCGTAATCTTAGATCACAAAATAGATATTTACTTGTTGTTCCCAAAACCAACACTGCCCGTTACTTAGATATTATTTTTAGTCACTCTGCTGCTACTCTCTGGAACAATTTGCCCGTTTTCATAAAATGTGCCCCTGATGTCAAAACTTTCCAGAAATTCCTCAAAACTCACTTGTTTGTGGCTGCTTTTAACTCAGCTATTTTAAGTACTTTTGATTGTTTTTTACTTGTAAGTTCTACTTTTTGTACATTACCAGTTTTATACCTTTCTACCTCGCTTTTTACTGCTTTTATAGTTTGTATATACCTTTTTTCGTTTTACTGTATTTAAGCTTTTATTGCGTCTTTCATGTTTTGTCTTTTGTAAAGCCCCAAGAGCCTTTTTTGGATTTGGCGCTGTAGAAGTTGTGAATAATAATAATAATAATGATAATTGTCTTTTTGGGTGGTGTCGCCACCTCAGCCTCACTGTCCGAATCAGATAGCACAAGTGTTCTAGGTTTTCTGTTTTTGTTTTTCCTAGCAGGTACCAGAGTTGTGACTATGGCTGCATCCTCGGCATCCGAGTCCTCAGACGAGCTGTTGCTGCTGCTGCTCCCCTTGACAGCCGCCGTGCTATGCGTTCTCTTCAGCGTGGTTACCGCCTTCTTTGGAGCTCTGGGAACCGTAGCGACCGGCGTTTTTACAACTTTTTTGACAGGTAGAGCCAGCCTCACTTTCGTCTGCTTCTTCAGCATGTCCTTACTGCTTGCAAACATTATGTTCTTTGATGATTTAGTAGCCATGATAATTGTAAGTGTATTTTGTTGATATAAGCACAACAAATTGATGATGATTTGTTATATAATTTCGAAAAAACAATTTCAAGATTAATAGCAAGTTGTATTCAGGTTAACAGAAGTTATTTTGAATGATTAATAATGAGAAATGCAATCCTTTATATAGAAAAATCTCCCGGAAAAAACAGCACCTCTTACCCCTACAACTTTAGCACACCCGGTACCATTTGCTTACTTTTTTACAACTTTTGTACACCCGGCGCAATTTGCTTACTTTTTTACAACTTTTGTACACCGTGTATGATTTGAGTATAAGATTAGCAACTTATGTACAGCGTGTATAAAATCAAAAATCGACTTACAAATCATGCCGGGGCTTTAAACATTGATAATAAAAGTTTATCATTCTTATTCAAATCCTCAGTATCAAAAAGTTTCATAATATTTTCAAAAGACATACCTCTAGCTCTAAGTTTTAGAAAAAACATGCAGTATAACCCACACAAAAAGGATAAATCAGGCTGAACCTGGATATGAGACCTCTTCACGTTTTTAAGAATACTTAATAGTATTAATAATAATAATAATAATAATATGAACATTTATAAAGCACCGGTATCCATCAAAAAAATGATGCTCATGGTGCTTTTGCAAACACAACAATAATAAATGTATCAGCTATAGTCACAGTCAGAATGTCTCTTTGAACAGGTATGTTTTTAAGTTCCTTTTGAACATGTTGGTGCTGGGTGATGACTTGAGTGCAAATGGCAAGGAGTTCCAAAGTTTCACTGCTCCAATCATAAAACATCTGTCACCCCATTGTGTTTTTGCATTATACTCTTGAAGCAGTCCTTTACATGAAGATCGTAAACCACAACGTGTTGGCACATAGTCATTGAAAAGTGTAGATAAATAAGAGGGCATTATACCATTCAGGCACTTGTAAATTATCAAGCAAACCTTGAAAGTGATTCTCTGCGGAACTGGCAGCCAATGTAAATCTGCAAGCACAGGTGTTATGTGTTCAGACTGTTTTGTGCGGGTGATGATGCGACGAGAACTCTTTGACGAGTTCGGGCCCCTCCTTGCCGAACAAGTCCAAAAAAATTAATAGTGTCTGCATCAACAACATAATAACAGACCCAGTGTTCCCCACTTTTCCGCCTAACTTCAGTATTTGAGATGACAATATCGCCAGGGAAATACTCATGGGAGAACACTTCCTTGGCTCCGTGTACTCCATCATGTAACTTACAATCTGAATCTCTTAAAATTGGGTCTTGTTCTATCAAGTCTTGCAACTGAAATGTACTGAGCATGGCCATGTCAACCCTTTTGCATTCTATAAATTATATTCCTACCCGATCATACGGGATTGTCATCGCTGCATCAAATTCTGCCAGCACCACTAACTTCAAATCATTGGTACGGGCCTCTTAATACTTTAAAAACAAACACAACCCTCCCACCATATTCTCGTTGTAGTGATGCTCCCAGTGACGCCGTTCTGCGTCAAGTAGAAAGCATATATTCGATTCCCTCCATCCAGGTTCTTCAACCCTATACTTTGTGAAGATTGGGTTAAACCCATTACATTTCTTAATCTGGCTCTCAATTCAACCTGTCCCATTACTTCCTCTGTAAAAGTCGAACTCTCTCTTGAATAATACCGGCTGCCCGAAGTGACTTGTAGACTTTCCAATTTGGATTCATCATCAAAGAAAAACTGGTTTTGCATCTTGTTCCCTGTCAATATATCTTCTTTCATGTGCATAATGAAGATGCGTTTCGGTGTATTCTCAAACAAAGATTGGTTGAGGGAGAATGTCAGCGGAGTTTTTGGTAACGAAAGGACCTGCACTTTAACACTCCGGAACGGTATCATTACATCCTCCTTGATCCAGGCATTGGCTAATGCGGACACAGCGAACGGTGCTAGGGTTACCTTTCTAAACATCATTCGGGCTTTTCCTATGTAGATAGCTTCTGCCTCAGTATCATCTTTTGCTATTACGGTAGCCGCAAAGGGGGCTCTCTTGAATCGAATATCTATCCATATACCATCGGGTATTAGTTTGTGTGCATGGAAAATGTCAACTGCTGGACGTCCACACTATTCGGTACATTTCTCTTTGTTCCAGAGTTGCTCGTTAATTATTGAGGACGACTAAAAGTTGTTGGCTGCAGCCGCTGTTTGCCCTCCTTTCCATTCCCATTCTTTCAACATACCTTTTGTGTAAGTGGCGACTGCAGCCGCAGGTACATAATTTGTCGGTTCTTCTTTTGGTAACAATGCTCAATACCACCCCTGTAACATACCTGTGGTAGTTTTCCAAAATGAATTGAAGGATAAGAGGGTTTGCAAGTAAGCTTTGTAGGGATACATCTGCATGGTGTCGGCTACTTTCACCCCATTGAAGGAGACTTCCACATCCGACCATAACGTATGAAAGATATTTTTTTCATAAATGATTGTGTCTGTATCTTCTTCTTCGTCATTATCCTTCACTATTTGCAAATGCAGGTACAGTAGCGTGTGATAGAGGTCGATGAAGACACCTGTGGGTTGTGTCGGGATTATAAAATGGAGATCGCCCCTCCCCACTACCCCTGCTTGCGGATGCAACGTTTCATCCACGGTTCGAATGATGCTCGCCTGGCTAGGCGGGCCTTTTGAAAATAAATTTAAGTCGGGAATCTCCGATGAAAAGGAATGTACTGTTTCTGCTTTTTTTTCTCTAAAGTCTGGCTCTTCGGAAGTATCCATGTTGACTGATCAAAAGATAATGGTTTTAAGATGTTCTCTCCTGATTGTTTTATAAGAAGCTTTATAGATTTGTCGGCTTGTACAGCACTCGCCTGCCATGATCAATTTGTATGTACTCCTCATGTTTTACATACACCAGCAAAGTGACCGGTTTCGCTAAAGCTGCTTTGAACGTGATTTTCACAGACAAAGCGCCTTCTTTATTGAAATTAACTCCAACCCCTGCTGATCTTGTCGGTGTTAAGTCAAATCCAAAGATGGTATGTCCTTGAGTCCACTTGATAGGTGATAAATTGATCGAATCGTTGGTGTTGGCTATGCCTAGAGCATCAACAGACCCCGATATCCTTCCAAGTATGTCAGATCCTCTCCGCCCATGTTGAGCCGCATTTCCTGCTGTGGGTATTGCTGGTCTCCTGCTTTCAGCTGGATATGCGCGATCTTAAAGTGTTCCAGATACAACGGGTCTAGTAACTTGCTTCCTGCAAATGCTTTATTGTTGACCATAGCAATCAGGACTCGGTTTGGTATCACTCCCTTCATCACTGTATAGTGTATCGTGCGCATTCCTGATGCAACGGTATGATCAAACACCTTTGTACGCTTGAAAGGTATGATCACTCTTTGGCCTAGCCATTGCCTCTCAATTTGTAGCTTCTTTGCATCTGCTACTTTTACTCTATTGTAGACGAGTGTCGCTTTCGTGATAGCTAGAGCTATACTTTTTGCCTAGGTTGTGGCATCTCCAAAGTGCAGATAAAAATCTGGTGCTGTCCCGTACAGCTTAATCCCCACATCAATCAGATTGGGTAACAGTTTGCTGGACTTGAACAAATCTACAATGAGAGGTCTCATAAGCTCAAACTGTTTTGCTGTTGTAATACCATCAGCTCTTGCAAGCATTCCGCATTCCTTCCAACCTCCATGAAATGCATTGGAAGAGTAAAATGTGTTCGTCTTGTCGTGGGCTCTGTCTTACGGTACATCGTCATACCACCTGCTGTTCTTCAAAAAAGTATTTTGGGCCTCATA
Organism: Chiridota heheva; assembly: GCA_020152595.1. Lineage (NCBI taxonomy): Eukaryota > Metazoa > Echinodermata > Holothuroidea > Apodida > Chiridotidae > Chiridota > Chiridota heheva. The sequence goes on along the minus strand of JAIGNY010000567.1, from coordinate 82,987 downwards.
ATCGTAATTCTGCAATGTTTCAAAATAGGCCTTGTACGGATACGTCGATGTCTGCTCGCTGACCTTAATCCCTCCCACCTTCAATGATATTTTGGAGAACAGCGAGTGTAGTTTGTTATTGGTAAAGTACAGTTTGTCTGCTGCAGCTAGCGCAGAAGCATCGTTGTTCTTTAGTTTACATTCAATCAATAGTTTAATAGAATCCATGGCTAGGTATGTTTCGCCATCCCCCGGTAAATTAAAGTCCAGACTTCCAAAGTCTGTCAGGTCCCCCGTCACATGAAGTCTGTGATCCACAGTTTCTTCAATAGCATTCCGAATAGAAATTCAAAATATTGAAGTTCCGATCGGTCTACGAGTAACGCCATATTAACAGTATTTCTTTAATAGTTGCTGCAACTTTGCGTTCTTTTTAGCAGCAGCAGAGGTTGTCTTCTTTTTTGCAGCTGTCTTTTTTTTGGCTGGAGCTTTCTTTTTCTTGGTTGCTGGTCTTTTTGTCTTTGCAGGAGTTTTCGTTTTAGGTCTTCTCACACTGCCTGACTGAGCAGCTTTTAATTTTTTTGGGAGATCCGCTGTCATTTGATCTCTTTCTCTGGCCGAGATTGAAGTAATTGACTTTTTTACCCCCTTTCCTGAAACAATGTCTGCTGCCATATCTGCAACCACACGCATCCCCTGCTTGGCTAATCCGCAAGCTATGCCTGGTGCTTTCTTTATTGCAGTTGCCGCTGCCTTGGTAGCCATAGGTATTAAGAAACGTCCTAAAGCTCAAAAGATTCCTCCTATCCCTCCCCTCTGGTATGATTCCCGACATAAACTGCATGTGCCATGTTGCTCGTACAAATAGCTGAACAATAATGAATAAACAAGACCTCATTTCCTCCCTAAATAGTCTACAACCACAGCTGCTTTCTCCCGAAATGCAGAGAGATACTTATTCTACCTGCCCGGAAATGCACCGGGTACCAGATACCGTCAAAAACTGACAACTTAATCCGGGTCAATCGGTTATTACTAATGTTGGTATACCCTATGACTGCTGGTTGGTACCCAGCGGATGTTTCAATATTACCATGCATGAGCAGCGGAACATCCATCCCTCATACCCGAGTCGGCTCTACAATATCTGAATAAACATAGAGATGTCTTATTCTAGGTGTTCGCCATTTATGAGCGGCCGTAACCCACATGTGTGAGTCTTCACCTGAACCCCAAACTGATCATTTACTACAGGTGTCCTATCACACCGTAAAGCATAGCAAATTCTCCCCTTTAGTTCTAGTTTATGTCCCGTAGATTTGAGACGCATAGCGTAATACCCTTCGGCATTCGTACCACCCTTGACACGGCTAACTAGTACTTGTTTGCCCGCAGCAGGTCTTATGAAATACAGGGTGTCAAAAAAACCCGAGACATCCCAGTGGGTATCGGGTTCTGCAGGGTAACGAAAATTAAGTTTTTCCGGATCCGTACCCTTCATATTGAATAAAGCTTCACTGTTTTCAGGACCGTAAGCTTTCGCTTTAAAAGGGAAAACCGCCGATTGCACACCTACCTCCCAATTCCCTTCAAATTCTAACGGGACCTTTAATTGCATTTCCACCGTATTTTTACTGTAGGCTCCGATAACATGCCAATAAAAATGATTTGCCATGTTAAAAGTGTTGTTTTACTTTTCGGAATACCAAATCAAAAATAAATAGCCCTACCCCGAATTCTACAGGGTACCCAATATCATCATAAATTGAAATGTTGATATCTTCGACAACATTTACTTCTAGTGGTACGAAGCGTAGGGTATGCGGCGTATATCCTCCTTTTGAAACGGTATTGGAATGCATTAGTAGCTTTGCCTCCTGCGCACCGATCCTACTCGGCTCTACCAAATTGCTATACATATATGTGTGACGTATTTGAGGGTATCTGAGAGGGTTCGGTGCCACATTCCAAGAGTACAATATTTTTACATTCAGTTCGTTATACCCTAATACATAGCCTATCCGACCCCTAAGCGTAAGAATATGATCAGCATTGTTACTTTTGACTTGGAAGTACCCATCCTTTAGTTTACCTGAAAAACCGAGGGTGGGTCTTTCAAAAATTTTAGTCCTCTAACAAAGGTCCTATAATCGCCCAATTCTGTGATCTCTTTAAAAGTCAATTCTTTGCTATACGTAATACCCCCCAACGTAAACGTGTAGATAGCACTGCTCGTTGAAGACCCATACGGAAGCGCCTCTGGGGGTAAACTAGTTTTGCGTACAGCGACCTCCCATTTTCCCTCCAGTATAATAGGATTTGCTAGCTTTGCCGAGGTACCAGTCACTACCCAATTGAAAGTCTCCATTATTTTTTAAATGGCTCTTTTAGGTCTGAAGTGTTAATCTATCACTGTGGCTCCTAAGGCAAAACCGACCTTTTTCTCGCTGTCCATTTCGATCCATAAGCGCACTTTACTTATAATATTTTCAGACACCGGAACATACTTTACAAAAGCAGGTCTATACATACCCTCTCCATCAATAAGGTTTACGGTGGCTAATAAGGGACGCGTTTCACTATTAAAACTCTGTTCTTCAACAATATTACAAAATATGCGCAATTCCCCACACCTTCGGTTATTGGGGATTGCTAGCTTTCTTTTTGTTTTGTTTTTTAACAGCAGTGCTCAATTCTATAGTCGCGTCTTCACCCGCCTCAAACCAGTAATAGCTGACTAGCGGACCTTGTATGAATAGGCTTTGGGCTTCTTCACCCAAAGCTAAACTGAACTTTAGATCATCTTCTTCTGTAACTAACAAATATTTCCGAAGATGTGCAGGTAGCCACGTTTTTGATAATAAGGCATTTATGCTGACATCCTTCAAAGGTAACACAGCTTTTGGGATCGTACGGTCGTTGATACCTATAATTAACACGGTGTTTGCATTGGATACCAAATAGATATCGTCTGGAAAATAAGCTGCCTGCACACCCACTTCCCATTCTCCTTTTAAAGTAATAGGTCTAGGAGGAGTACAAGTAAAATCAGATGTGGTATTATTGGGGAATCTGTCCATACCCGCATTGCTAGGTACAAACCAAACAAATTCAATTTTTTTAAACAAAATTCGTAGCAGGTATCCAAGAATTAAATTTAGGATTGTACCCTAACCACTTGACTAAGGACTCTTTCTGATTTCATTGCCCCCTGGTCTGAAGCATTTTTTCGACTTTAAATATTTCAGGTGTGTCAACTTTTTAAATCTCTTCGAAATAAAATGAACCTGTGAGCGGCTCGTCAAGCTGATCTGTCAATTTATAAACAGTTCGCTTGTGTTTAATTACATCTGTTACTTCAAAAATTTTGACAGACCAATTCTCATAATAGCCTCTGCCAAACTTACCCCTATCTCTAGCAATATGCACTTTATCACCTACAGCTATAGCATTAAAGCTACTTTCTTTTTTCAAATCCCCATACAAGTTTTTTCACACTTCTTTTTGATTAGTATCATTGACTTCATTAGGAGACATTTTAATAGTCGAATGATAACGTTTATTGTATCCTTCCCCAACATCCGTTAATACATCTATCCAATTTGTATTGCCAACGGAAGTGAAATATTTCCATAACGTGTTTTAACTGATTTGTTAAATCTTTTAACAATACAAGCCTTCACATCGCTATCTGTTGAAGATAATTTGATTTCATGCTGAGCTAAAAGCTCTTTTACTTCCTTGTTATAAATTTCTTTTCCCTTATCAGTTTGTAATTTTAAAGGTGTGTGATCGGTTCTTGCGAGAATAGAAGTTAACGCTTCGGCTACGAGAATGCCTGTTTTCCGTTTGATAGGTTCAAGCCAGCCTTTTTTCGAAAATACATCGATCACTGCCAAAATAAAATCAAAGCCTCTGATTCTGATTCGAAATAATTTCCATAGACATCAGATCAGCCTGCCACTGCTCCCCCTTGCCAAACACTCTTACATGGGTTCTAGGGTAATGTTTTAATTTGGGTTTGTGCAGACTGGCCGTTTCCTGTAGCTGCACCCAGTTCTTCAATGTCTTCACCGGCACGCCCTCTCTGTGTCGGGTTGCGTTGCTTTGACCTACAAAACCAAGAGGTTCCGATAGTTTGTACCAGTTGTTTAAAACGGTTTTTTTGTCGGCCATCCGTAGAATCCTGGTACACAGTACCTCCGCAACAAGAACAAACACAATTAAATTTTTTGAGAAACTCTGACAAATTGAGAGAGTCCAGCCATTTTACAGTATTTTCCAGTCCTTTAATAACCCTCTTACACCGGTTTCTCGTTCCACTGTTTCAGGTTTACTTTTCTTAATTTCATCAAATAAAAACCTGTCGTCTTCATCAGAGTCTCCTTTTATACTATCGTCTGTATCCGGATTGTCACCAAAAAGTATCTTTTCCTGCACCTCCTGCTGCAGAGCACGGTTTGGTATTACCCCTATAGGTATTTTTGATTCAGCTAACAGTTCAATGAATTGTGGCATGCCTCTAGCATCAATACGTCTCATAGGCGAAGTGCTCTGTAGCAACAGGTCACTCAAATTTGATCCTTTAATGGGGGCCCCATGATAGTACAGCAAAATGTTTTTGCTATCTCTTTATCACTGCATGAGCGAATGTTTCATGATTGGAGGTATCTCAAATTGGGTGCTCGTGGGTGTTCCCTTATACAGGAGCATTCTATTTGGGGCTTCTATGGGTCTGACAAAAGGGGTGTGCCTTTAAAGATTTACATTGTCGTACTGTTTAAAGTCATGCATTAACCGAGCATACCGCCTAATTTTTTTGTCAGGATCTAAAGAACTTTCCAGCACACTACGCATCTCGGTATCTATATCTTTCAGGTATTTAGTTTCAGGGGTAGGCATGTTGTAACCTGTGGACATGGCCTGATATTGAGCTAAGGGTATTAGAACAGACTTCTTCATCTTGAAGAGTTATAATGGGTCGACTAATTCAAAAACTCTGCTTTTATAAGATTATCTCCTTTTAAGTGGAGGTTTCCATGAAGGCTGTTAAAAGCCAAATATCTTTGCCAATCCTTTTCCGACTCCGCTGGTGTCTACTTTAGGTGTTTTCTCAAACAAATGTTTTGGTATTCCTACTACTGTGCCAACTGTTTGAAGCACTGGTTTTATAACCTTTTGGTAAAAATTGGCCCCGCCTTTTTGACCTCTGCTCTTGCAAACATTTGTTTCAAAAACTTGTCTTCTTTCTTTTACAGGAATCTCACCCATGCTCAGTACTTTCATCACCAAAGAATAAGGAGACATAGGTTTTATTTCACTTTTAGGTAAAACAACATTACCATTCAATATATTCAGACATATTTCTCCTAATGTATTGTAAAAATCATCATTCATACAACTTTGTAAAAAATTCCGGTCTTTTACCGGCATACTAGGATTACAAAATAAACTTAATTCTTTACTGTGTTTGGTAATATTACGAAGCTTTGCAGGGTTTGCCTTCCTAACTAATCAATTAGATAACTGTATTGCGGACCTTCACCAAAAACATTCGTCTGTAATTTTAAGCTGAGTGACGTGCCGGCCTTAAAGCTCAAGAATAAATAGCCGTGAGGATGGGAGGTTGCGTCCTTATATACCTCCAGAAAATCGTTGCCCTTCTTACCCCCCCGGTACATCTGCTTTGACAAACTTGTCACAATACTCATGTCCACAGGATTTTTAAATAAAGATATATAATTTAAATTCAATTTGATTTCTCTGCCTCCCTTAAAAAATAAATTCTGTACAAGGAGGATAACAGAAACATTCGCGTGGTGGGCGTGGTGGCTACCACGAGTGAATATTTCGGTGACCACGTCACCTTCTTTACCTGCTAAGTCGGACATAAGATCATCAATTACTAGTACATTATGTTGCGATTTATCAATATTACTATTAAAGAAAGTTTGAAGGTGGCAAGCCTTCTGCAAATTCAAAAATAGGTGTAGACGGCACGTCAGTAAACTTAGATTGCCAAATACCGTAAAACCAATATACTTTATTAATGGGGATACTAAAATATCCTTCTGTGATGGCTTTCAACACATGTACCGTTTTACCACTGCCAGACTATCCCCAAATGAACCAAGTACAAGGGGCCTGGAGTGTAGTGTTAAATGTCTCGGCCATCATAGAAGGATTTCGTCAAAAGCGCACGTTTCAATGTTTTGGGGGAAATTGAAAAGATTTGCGCTTTTTTTTCTTGGTGTGGTCAGTACCTTTAGGTAGAGCTTTTGCTAAAGAAAATAACGCGGCCTAGAATCAGCGGGTTGTGCAAAGGTTGGGTGTTAAGGATCAAATGGGGCAAAAGTTGAAATTTGTACGGGTGATGGAGGTAAAGGTTTTTATCAATTTTGAGGGGTAACAGAAAGGATTTACTTCGCTGGCAGAGACAAAGTTTTTGAAGGCTTGAATGTAAGAAGTACTGGGCACAGCTGCACTTATCGAAGTGTCAGGTTGAAATGACTCGAAAACTCTCTTTTCTTCTGGCTGGCCCTCGTTCTCAACTTCTTCTACATGCAGCCGCTTTTTTGCCGTAAATTTAAAATTATGTTTTGCTTTTTTTGCAGGTGGAGCGGTCTTTGGTGTGTCTGAGATTGGTCTCTTGAAGTGTGTACCAGCGAAGAACTTTGTGGAAGGTGTTACTGTAGGTGCACACAAAGGAGGTACGTATTTTTTAAACTGGGTGATTTTTTAAACTTCGAGGGGAAACTTCAACTGTTGTTGAACAAGATTGGGTATTGGGCGATCTGTAGAGGTTTTGAATTGGTTGGTCCTGATCAAAATACACTGTGCTTGTTTAGGGGTTCCGGTTTAAACAGAGGATTTGGTCTAAACTGTATTACTGACTTGAACACTGGAAAATGTGGGGGCAATTGTTCAGGGGATGATAACAAGATGTAGGGGTCTGAGGTGGTGTAAGTGATTGAGCAGGCTTAACAGCAGCGGGAGGTAATACTGGAGGTTGAGGTGTAGGATTTGGAGGAGCATGAATTTCAGCAACGACCTGCAGAGATGTCTTTCTTTTTGTTTTTTCAAAAGCTCAAGGTAATGTGGAATAATCCGGTTTGATCAATCTCTTATCATACACAGGTTTTTAATCTTTTAGTAATACCTTGGAGATCACTTTGGTAGGGCCTTGACGACCAATTTTGTGTGAGTATTTGACTGTGAGGGTGTAATCCTCGACAGGTGCACCGGACATACTATCAATTTGTGTTTTGATAGTATCAAAATTGACAATCTCTGAGGAGCTGTAATTCAAAGTGATACCCCGTACTTTGCATACCTCGTCCAAGGTCCCAACCCCGTCAGTTACTTTGTAGGCGTAGTTCTTCGGTCCGCCATTTACAAACTCGGAGATCCACACTTTATCGTTTGGGCTGTCTTTATACCCGTCCAACTCGTCTGTTAAGTCTCCTAGGAAGTCGCCCAAGGGTTTATCGAGGTCCTCAGAATTCTATTGCACGTACAGGGCGGAATCCGTATTGAAATACAGCACACAGTCGCCAAGCTGGTCGAGCAACTTGTACAATCTAAACGCGCTTGAGCAGTTGTAAAGGCAGCAGTGAACACGTTGTTCTGCCCCCCGCCCATCACCCATTCCTTTTTGTCCGCATACGAGACCATGGCCGTGGCATCATCCAAAAAAGCGACATTGGACACTTCTTTGGTATTGTCCGTGAGCAGTTTGAAAAATTCAAGACACGTGGTTATGAATTCTGTTTGAGGAAGGTTTGCACGTTGGCCAAACTTTCACCATAAAGAATTCAACATCAACTTAAACAGTGCTCGTTTCCCTAGATTTTTCTTGATATTTTCCATATCAAGCTAAATACCTTCAGAAAGAAAATAGCTTTCGACATAATCCTCCTTGTCAGCATCTGTTTTACATCAGGACCGGAATCCACTGGCCTCAGCCTTCAGTTTCAACATGGTGTTGATATATTTACTAAACAACCCCTGCTGGTCCTCCGATTCTTGGCGATGCTCTTCAAAATGCCAAGCCTCGGGAATTTCTCAAATTTGGTACCCGTGCTCAAGCGCCCTTGCAAGTTCGAGATGCGTCCATGTACCCCAAAATGAACGTTCTTCATCTGTGTGTGAACATATCCTGTCGCCATCTTCCGCACACTTAACACAAAGCGGAAACATGAGCTTGTCGTTAACCTTGACCGGCAAGACAGGGTGTAACAAGCCTGCTGGTGCTAGAACCTTGCACATGAGGAAACCGTAAATATCAGTAAATTCCTCAGGTGCCAGGTCTCGCACAATTTCAGGGTGTCCGACAGGATATGAGCCTCTCTTGTTGACGTATGGGTACAGAGAGCAAAAATTCACATAATGAATTTTTTCGACCTCTGCACATTTGTGATACATCTTGGATGCATTGGTCCTTCCGTCAAAAAATGCATCCCTAGGATTGAGAGCCTTTCGTATGACTTTACCGGCAAGAAATTTCTTCACTTTCTTATCATTCAGTTTCATCATATTCCACACACATTCCCAGATCTCCTCTACAAAAAACCCACCCGCCTCCAGTTTCTAGATCTTTTGCTCAGTCTTGTCTCGTGCTTCGCCCATGGTCTCATTGCCGTACCGGACCAGAGCGGCTCTCTCAGGGAAACACTTCCAACAACCGTGGTAGGCGCACCCTTGGAATTCAAACAACCTTTTCCCGCATTTGCCATCCACAAAAAATTCACCCACCTTTGCTTTGCCCTCCTCTGACTTAGCCGTTTGGTTGGTGCTCTGTAAATGAAAGGATCGATACCTTAACCTTTCAATTGCTTTGAGTGACTGAGTCATTTTCCCCGCCCTACCACCAGGAGGTACCACTGCCAATGTCTTAGGTATGATGTAATCCTTGCGGAAAACACGCATACAAACAGAGGCAATGGCTATGTCATGCTCGAAAGGGTCAAACCCACATGCTTCATTGAAAAAGGTCGTTAAGCTCACACATCCCTCTTTCAATATGCATACATCAGATTTACAATAATCAGACAACTCTTTCTTCATACAAAACCTCTTAGCCGCTTGATGCTCGTACCACTTCCGAAAAGATGCTCTCTTTCTCGAAAACACCTGATCTGGGTCATACATGTCCTTAGAGGGCCACTCCCCGTCATAGTCGTCGTTAAAACCGTCATTCAGCAAGTACGGAAAATAACCTTTCTCACGCTTCTCCAAATCAAAAGTTTTAGGGAACTTGGCTAGGGCCATGGGTAAGAAGTTAAGGGAATCAATAAAACGAATTTGCTGGGTAGTATTGCTTTTGGAAAAGTGCGCCTTTGACGTTAAACCTAAAATCTTATTGCCGTTCATTATAATATTGAATTCAACCCCCCTTTGGCTAAGCTCTTTCAGCACGAACCCCCTGTCATAACCCTTAAAGTTGTGCGCTACATAAGTCAGACCAAAATTATCCGACTCTAAAACAAAATCAATGAATTTCTGGAGAGTGCGGGGCCCACTAAAAATAAAAAGAATTTTGTGGGAATATGATGGGCAAATAATATCCAAATTGCGTTCCTGTTCACAAGCATCGCATGTTTTAATACCCATACAATAATTGGGTTTGTGCTGTTCGATGCCCGCTACATTGGGCGGTAATATGTAGGTCTCAAAGTCGAAGTACATATATTTCATACTTATTTTGACAACCCTTTTTTGGGGTTTGGGCAATGGCGTAATGAAGCATTTATGATTGATAGCTGCTGTCTGCCTACAATTCCTGCAATACTTTGCATTGGTATCGCAGAAATGTTTATTGCTACCTAAAGTCTTGTTGCACAGAGGGCAACCTTTCACCAATTCGCATATCGATAGATCACTTCTTTTCATATATTTTGTTGACTTGTGGTTATTATAACATGTCTTGCTTGGAAACAGGCGATAGCATGCGTTACAAGTAAGAGCAGCAGCAGATTCCTCAGCAACAGCAGCAGCAGCAGATTTCTTAGCAGATTCCTCCATTTCCATTTTTTCAGCCTCAACCTTAACATCCTCCTCATTTGAAAAGTCCAGCACATCACTCACTTTAATCGAGTCCTTGCTTGAGCTACTACTACGTTTTATCTCATCCTCACTATCACTGCCTTCACTATCCGCCTCATAATTGTAACTGTCCCTCTCGCTATCATAAGTGGCTTCGCTGTCACTAACCTCCAAATCCGCATTTTTCGAAAACACTTTATCTTTAAGCTCGTCCAAAGTTTCCACTCTCCGAAACGTTAGGAAACATTGGTGTACAATTAGGCGTTAACGTCCCATCGGCTCTTTGCCATTCCCCTTCGGAAAACACAAAGTCTTTTTTGAGCAAGTTAATTTGACGCCAAGCCATTTTAATAAAATATCAGAAAAACTTCAACATTTTTTAGAGAAGTGATAAGTTGGAAAAGGCTACTTTTTCTTTTATACTGGATTTCCGCGCCTAAAAATGAGAGAGCAAAAAAAGCAAGATCTGTCAATCAAATCATTCACGATTAGCTATTAATAACAAAAACAAATATCAGTTCCGATTAGCAACCCAATTAAAGTTTGCTGCTTTAAACAAAAACAACGAAAATTGTTATAGCAATCTATTAAGCTGTTAATCAAAAATGGGACCTTTCACTTTTGCAAATTGTGACGAATTACATTTTTTGCCAGGTGTGTATAATTTACATTTTTGCCACGTGTGTATAATTTGCAGATAATCTAGTTTCGAATATGTGAGTAGGTTGCTGATTTTTTGAAGGGTAAGATTTGTAAATTATTTCTCTATAAGTAGGATGATCCCGGCTGGATGGGGTGGCCAGGGGGTAGAGACACATGAATACCAACAAACACTTAAGGTTTTTTTTTGCTTGCTTAGTTGAAATTAATACATCTTAGTCCAAATTAATACTTCCAAGTCAAATTGATACATCTAAGTCCAAATAATTATAATTATCTAAGTTCGAATAAATACTTAATATATTTTCAAAACTCTGAGCTAATGTGATTTTTAAGTGATTTAAAGTAACCTTTATAACTTATTCTTGCAAGTGACGGTACTCGGCGGTACTTTGGTATTTTTCATTTGGTGGAATCGTACCGTACCGACATCGTAAAGTACGGGTACTTTTCTTAGTGCCGGTATATTGTGCAACATTAGGAGGGAGATGGTGAGGATAAAAAATGATGCTCAAAAATTGAAATATTTGATTTGCTAAGCTGTACAATCATGTTCAAACCTGGTTGGGTGGGGGTTGGAGGGTGAATGGGTGGGTGTTATGGAGTGTGTGATGTAAAAGGGAAAAACAAATAATGCTCAAATTTAAATATTTAATTTTGCTAAACTGCAAGGACGTGTCCCCCTAAATTTTTTTCACAAAACGAAATAAAACAAGGTTAATTAAAGGTATTAAGTGATACTGGAGGCACACACATCAGATGATTCAATTGTAATTTTCTGGAAATTTGTTACAATTTTGGGGAAATTTTATTCAATTTTCTTCAATTTCCTCCATTTTTGGGAAATATCATTAAATTGTGCTAAATGTTTCTAAAAAGAATTCTTTCATTTCACAAAATATTGATAGAATTTAATCTTTTTTCTTACTTTAAATTGACCTATTTTTCCTTTTGTTTTACCTCAATTTTCAATTTGATGTTAATGATTTCCTACTTTTACCTCGCAACTGGGCTGGGAAGAACAAAAATCAGCCAGGAAGGTAAAATCTTCTCAGGAGGCTACTGCCCCTCCCCCTGCTTCCAACACCTCTCCTCTGGCTACATCCCAAAATTGTGGTTAATGGTACCATTAGTACCAATATCCAAAATTAGTTTTATCATCAGAGCTGTTGGCCAAATGTGCCCCCAATATCGTCAGGTCTGGCTACATGCATGCCAAGCTGTACAATCATGTTGAAACTTCAATGGCGGCAATGAAAACATTGTATTTTCTCCAAAACCAAATGTATCTCGGTGTGTAAACCCTAATCCAAAACTGTATTGCTACTAACCCTAAGTGTAGAATTTTAAACCTAGATCAATTTGAAAGTGCTGTTGAGAACTGTAATGTCTTGTAGAATTTGTCCGGAATGTGTTCGTAATCTAGTCGCAGATGCCGGTAGCATCGAAATACCATGCCAGCAACACCGAAATGACCCACCACATCAAAATGCCGTGCCGGCAGCATGGGAATAGGCGACAGTGTGGGAATGACTGGCAGCCTACAGTAAGTCACTAAATGGTGGAAAGATGAAAATTTCACCACGCTTTAATTGTCATTTCCTCCAACGTGTGTTCTATTTTATCACTGTAGGATGCAGTTCAATCAGCAGTCTGATGGCCAATGTGCAGATTGATGACTGACGAGCAGACTGAGGTACTGTGACCAGACTGATGAACTGTGACCAGACTGATGAACTGTGACCAGACTGATGAACAACTATATTGCTTCCAGAACAAAAGGTTGGTGAAGAGTTCTCTTTACAAGCAATGTAGATCTGGCTTAAATTAAGTCACATCAAATGTATAACAACTTATATCATCCTTTTCTAATTCTTTATCTGACCAAATCTGCTGGATTCCTATATACTCCAAGTCTAGATTGTAGCTGACTGGTCCCTTTTGAAACCCTCTGTCATATATCTGGTTTTCTGTAATATCCTTATCAACATCGACATCTCCAAACAACCTTTTTGTTCTTTCTTTTTACTTTCTAGAAGATTTGGAGAATGGTTAACAGCTTCCACGGCAAATCTTCCATCTCCCATCTCTCTTGGAATGGAGACCTTCTCACCGCAAAAAAGGACATCGTTGACCACCTCGCCGCCTCTTTCAGCAACATCTCGTCCTCGACCAACTACTCCAATGCTTTTAAAATCAAAAAAGCTTGCGATGAAGCCCGGAGAATCACTCTTCCCTCTGACAACTCCGAAAGCTACAACACCCCTCTCACCCTTTCTGAATTAAACCAAGCCATCAACGACGCTGGCTGCACCTCCAAGGGCCCAGATAACATCCCCTATCAGTTTCTGAAACACCTCCCCATCAAGGCCACCACTACCCTACTCACCATCTTCAACCACATTTGGTCCTCACACTCCTTTTCCCCTATCTGGAGGACAGCTATTGTCATCCCCGTCCTTAAACCGGGGAAGGATAGCACCGACCCACCAGCTACCGACCCATCGCCCTTACTTGCTGTCTCTGTAAAATTATGGAAAAGATCATTAATCAGAGACTAAACTGGTTCCTCGAGACCAACAGAATCCTCTCTCCTCACCAAAGCGGCTTCCGAAAACGTCGCAATACCCTAGACCAGTTAATTACGCTCGACACCGCTATCCGGGAATTCTTGCAAAAAAGGAACACCCATTGCCATATTTTTTGACCTCGAGAAAGCTTTCAACACTACTTGGAAATACGGCATTACCCGGAAACTTTACACCATTGGCCTCAGAGGCCACCTCCCCATCTTTATTCAAACTTCCTCTCACCCAGGCAGTTCCAAGTTCGTATTAACCACACCCTCTCCAAGCCGTACCCCCAAGAAGAGGGCGTCCCCCAAGGCAGCATCCTCTCCCATACTTTCTTCAACCTGAGCACAAATGACATCGGGAATGACCTTGGCCCCAGCATCAAACGTACCCTCTACGTGGATGACTTCACCATCTTCTACTCCTCTCCTAGCTTTCCTATTGTTGAAAATAGGCTCCAAACCAGCCTCAATCAGCTGCAAGTCTGGAGCAACAATAACGGTTTTAAATTCTCCAAAGACAAGACAGTCTGCATGCACTTTTGTCATTTCAACAACCTCCACCCCAACCCGAACTTTGTGCTCAATGGGAATCGCATCCCTAAAGTTGAAAACACAAAGTTCCTTGGTCTAACTCTAGACCCCAAGCTCACCTACAAGCCACACATCACCAACCTGAAACTAAAATGCAATAGCTCCCTCAACCTCCTCCGACTGCTCTCCAATACTACTTGGGGAGCGAACCGCTATGCTCTCCTCAAAATTTTCAGGCTCACCATTCGTGCCAAGCTTGACTATGGCAGTATTGTTTACTGTGTCGCTCACAACTCATACCTCAACCACATTAACACCATCCAAAATGAAGCCCTCAGGCTTTGTCTAGGAGCCTACAGGACCTCCCCAATCACTAGCCTTCATGTTGAAGCCAACGAACCCCCTTTCTACTTAGATGTAAAAAGCTTAGCCTCTCCTATGCTTTTAGAGTCCTCACCAACACCCAGAACCCTGTTTACAACCTCATCAGGTACCCCAATTTCTCCTCCCTCTTTGGTAGGACTAAAACCCTATCGCCTCCCTTCAGCTTACGCATTAAATCAGACCTTTTTCAACTTGGCATCAACCCTGCCACTCTCGGCACCTACTCCTGGCCCACTTTTCCGCCTTGGGCCACCCCCCTTCCTTCTGTCCACCTAGACCTCTCCACTTATAACAAAACTCAAACTCACCCTAATCTCTTCATCAATCTCCACAACCAAATCAAAGACCAACTCTCAAATTACACCTCCATCTATACTGATGGCTCCAAGGAATGCAACAAGACAGCTGCTGCTGCCATCATCCAAGACATCACCCTCAGTAGCAGACTTCCTGACCACTCATCCATCTTTTCATCTGAGGCTAAGGCCATTCTCCGCGCCCTCAACTTTATTGAGTACTCTCCTCTTAGTCACTTTGCCATTTTCTCTGACTCAAAGGCTGTTCTTACTTCATTACTCAATCTTAAATGGGATAACCTCACCTGCCACCTCCTCCTCCGGAAACTCTTTTCTCCCACCCTCTGCAGGAAAAGTGTTCTTTTCTTCTGGATACCCAGCCATGTTGGCATCCCTGGCAATGACAGGGCTGATACAGCCGCTAAGCTTGCCCTTAACCTCCTCCCTTCCCTTTTCCCAAAACCCTCTCTGACATCAAACCGCTTATCGCTTCTCTTGTTTGTGACCGCTGGCAAACCTTATGGAACTTCCAAATTGATAACAAACTCCATGTTATCCAGCCCACAATCCTGATCAAATCCACCATCAACAACCTTTCTCGTATCGACAACGTTCATATTACCCGTCTTAGAATTGGTCACACCCACCTCACTCCTCCCACCTCCTTATTGGTTCCCCAACCCCTCTGTAACAATTGCCACTGCATCCTCACAATCCAACACGTTCTCCTTGCTTGCCCCCTGTACAACCTTCCCAGAGCTTCCCTCGCTCCCCACAACTCAATTGCTGAGTTCTTCCAAAAAAATCCTCAAGATAAAATAGTCTCCTTCCTTCAGCATGCATCCCTCTACAACCATATTTAATTCTCCTCTTCCACCCCCTCTCTACTTTGTTTTTGTTTTACCCATGCACCTCCTCTCTCGATCACAGCTTTCTGGCTTTTGTTCTTGAATTTCTCTTATTCTCCCCCTGGTCTCTTTCCTTACTACCTCTAAAATGATCTGACCTCTCAGGCACAATTTGACTTTCGTTGTCGTGGTGCCGTTAAGACCTCATCAAACAAACAAACAAACTTTCTTAAGAAATATCATTCCATTATAAATGAAGGTTATCTGTATAATTTTCTCCCGTAATCACTGTAGCAACAAGCAAATTAGTTCACAGTGAGCAGATTGGAGACCTGCAACAATGTTTAAACATTTAAGGATGGAAAGGGTTATGACCATGGTGTGGCTAGGGTTGCAACCTGGGGGCAGTTCCGCAGTCTGAAATTCCGTTACCAAGTGCGGCTGCCCCCAGGTTACTCTGGAAGGGTCCAGATGAATGTGAAAGAGACAAAAACAATGGTGGTCATTAGAGCAGTGGTAAAACCCAAGGTTAAGATTGTGGTTGAGGAATGTGCTTAGAACAGGTTAAGACGTTCAAATACTTAGGTCAATCAATTATGGAGGATGGAACAACAGACACAGAGATAACAAAAACAATCAAAATAGCCGGGCAAAGATTCATCAACATGAAAGACATTTAAACTTATAAATCAGTAAAAATATAAACTAGAAAGCGGCTCACTAGATGCCATATTTTGTCAACTTTCCTATATTGTAGTTAAACCTAGACTTTGAATCATCATATCATGAAGAAGATTGATGCTTTTAAAATGTGGCTTTATAGGAAAATGCAAGTCCCATACACAACACAAAATGTTTCAATCGAAGTAAAGGGAAAATGCTTAAACCTCAATGACCTGATAGCCCAAAGGAAACTCAAGTATTTTGGACATGCTGTAAGGGGAGACAAAGAACAAAAGCTACTCATTACGGGGAAGGTGAATGGCAGACGGGCTCGAGGTAGACCATGGAGGACCTGGCTGACTGATATTAAAAATCGGATGGGTCTCAACCTTAAGGAGTGTGTGGGACATAAAGATTATCACCTGTACTAGAAACGGATGACTGCACATCTACCTTTGGTAGCTGCAACCTTCTGGTAACTGGTAACAATGTCCCAATCAAGCAGAATTACACATATCGCAAAACAGCGCAGAAAAACAAAGAGTCGTGCAAAAGGCTCTTCAACAAACACCACACAGTGACGATAGTAAGGCACTTACTGAAAATGCAAAACTTCAACAGATAAAGGCAAAAATATCACCTACATGTAATTCCACAATAGCAAGGGTAGAGACAAGGAGTCAGAAACAAAATAAGGCATACAAACCTTCTTCGTTTTTTGACAATAAAGTGGTGACTTCTTATGCCATACTTGTTATATGGGTGTGTTGTGATCTGTGATCCCTATTGTTTTAAGTGCTGAAAAAAATATTAATCAGAAGGCAGGACTGACTGAAATTTCGTTTATGCTCATATTTACACAAACCCATGTCAGATTTAAATCAAACTTGTATGATGTTGTTGATAAGAGCAAGGATGATACAGGAACCCATAGAATGTTGAGTTGTTGACTTCATTATTATTCATGTTAGGCAGAGCCAAATATAATTTTTCATTGGTTGTGATTGTGCCTTAAAGCTTAAGGCAAAAACCTTAACACTTAAACAAACAACAAAATATACACAAATTACATGTTCCAGTATGATAAATAAACTACACATGTAATACCGCAACATCTAAAGATATATAATAAAGAAAAACTGCTCCTAATCCAAAGTTAGCATCGGAACCACATGGGATTTCTACCTGTGGTTGTTTGTTTTGAAACATTCCACTGATTACTCATATGTAAAAGGAAGTGCATTATAAATGTAGCAAGTGATAATAATAGCCATACTGAACATCTAGGAGATGATCTCATCAGTTTCAAAGAGTGAATTTCAGCAAGTAAATGGAATTCTGTGCAGGATTTGTCCTAGCTTGGATTTTTTGGAGGAAAATTTTCCCTTTGAAACATTTTTTGGTGGGGAAATTTCAGAATTTTGGTAGGGAATTTCTCTCAAGTGTTTTCTTTTTGGAAGCATGTTAAAAAGTTCTGAAGTCATTAATTTTAAAACAAATAATAACACCTGAATGTCCTTTGTTTATTTGTAAGAACACTATGCTTTATTTCAAACAATACCAGGTCACTGAAGTGGAAATAGCCCAACTATGCTGCTCGGAGGACAGAGGACCCTTCAATAATCAGCCTGTGCTTAAACCTTAATCTACCATGCGACGATAATATTGCTGTTTTGGGTGCCCCATCTTTGACTCCACCTCCCATGCGCGTTTTCCAAAAAGCACTGGTAGAGTAAGGGTTAAGTTGCATGAGATAATACCAAAGTTTACAAACACAATGTCAACAAACGTAACTTTCTGGCCTCTGCAAGATGTTCATTAATAAAAATGCGCCAAATTATAGTTGCTTTGTAAATTTCTTTTCATCACTAATATATTATATACATTACTGCATATTGTAGTTACAGATAATGACTGCAGTTAGAGACTGATGAAAAATTTCACCACCTACATCGAGGTACTGTATTATCATACTCAAGATGAATCATTTGAAAACAGGTGTGAAATCTTTAATATGCTATTTCATGTCTATCTGTGTTCTTTTGTACAGATTCGTGAAATTGATTATGAGCAAATTTGAAGTCTGGGGCATGACAATTTTCAGAGCAGTGTATGATTCTGACATTCTGTAACGTGAGGATACTTGAACCAGCTGGGTTACTTGAAACATCTTTTTCTAAGAAAGTGTTCTTGTATAGTTATTTCTTAATTTGAGTAAAACAATTTCTTCTTTATAAGGTTAAAATGGTAAGTTAAAGCCTTTTACAGCCAGTTAAATTATTTGACCTGTGAAAACAGATATTGTTGTTCTCTTTGTGGCCTTTGATGTTTTGACGTATGGGAAAAGATACAGGGAAAACTTCAGGTAATGCATGCATTCACAAGTAAGTCATGTGGAGGCTATTCACATAGTTTGTATCTTTAATGATAAGTTTCTGATAAGTAGTAGTGCTCTTATGAATACATTTTTTGGGGTTCCTCCATTTTCCAATAGGTAAAAAGATTATCATTGTGCATTGTGGGGTAACTTAAGACACCCCACGCGACTGCACTATACGCTTCAACAAGTGTGTTTACTTTAAAAGCCTACTAAAGTTTATTAGATTTGATCTACACAATATAAATGTACAACTTTTCATTTGGGAACAGAATTGGTTCCACACCTGGAAATGGTCAATGTATGTTAAATTCATAAGGGAATACAGTTTTCTGTTGTGGCCCTCAGTACACGGCAGGACTAGTATTGCTGAAAACTTGCTAAAAATATTTGGTGCTCTCACTTGAAACTCTTAGAATAATTACAAAGGTTTATAAATCAAACAAATGATTTTGATATTTTCAAAAAATTTAAAACTTTATACTGTGTGATTATTTTTTCAAGGTAGGGATTGAGAGGTAGTAAAAACTTTAAAAATATACAAAAAGTTCATTCAAAGTCCAATTATTTGTTGGGCACTATTATTATAGAAAGAGGTAAGCAAAATGGGCCAGATTAAAGATTATCTCTTGCCAGTGAGCTGAAACAAAGAACCCAATTGTAGATGTGGAAGTAGGCTGTCTTAAATTTTGCATTGTACAAGAAACGTGAACATCATGGACTTGATGTGCTAGAATGTGTCAAAACATTACATTCTTTGTTAAAAACAGTACATTCTTTGTTAATGCATAGAACCAGACTAGAACTCTCTGATAGAACTGAAAGACTGGGTAGTGGATTAAAGTTTAATGTGAAGTATAATTAAGGACACTATCTGGAGTAAAATTGTATTTGCTGCTCCAGTGCCGAAACACGATAGTTATGAAATCCAAATCATATCATTGTAAAATGGAAATGGAATTGAAACAAATGTATTTGCAATTGAGCCTTTATTCTGTTCTTATTACAAATAAGTTCAACAACTTTCTTGCTTATCAGGCCCGTAGGTAGGAATTTGAAAGTGCTAAAGATCTCGAAATTCTGGATCCTTAGTATTGTGTTAGTTTTCAAAAGGGCACTTTTTCTATCAAAAAATTTAATGGAGGGGAATTTGAAATGGGGTTTGATTTTCATATAAAAAGGCAAACAAATCTTCAAATTCTGGGTGCTTATTATATTTTTAGATTTAAAAAGGGCATTTTCTCAAAAAGGGGGGTTTACCTTTTCCCCTGGCTACAGGCCTGCATATTAATATGGGTTCTTTATTCTGAAGTCTATACAGCCACAACCGACCCTTTTTAAGGGGCTATGCTTGTAACTTCTGGGTTTTTTACTTGGCCAGATACTCCAGGTATGTTAACTGTTGACTTTGAGCAAATAGTTGAAGCACCCCAGATATTGTGAAGGACTCAAATGCAACTCATTGTGAATCCAAAGGTATAAATTTAAGCTTTAGCCTCTTATCCTGTGTTGAATTTCAACTTTAATTACTCTAAGTCTTGCTTGAGTTTATGCTGAGAGTTCTTACAAATTTACTTATTAAATCATATTTCTGTATTGACTATTTCAGCATTTTTTTTCTGTTGTTTTATTTTGCACCATACATGTATGTGCTTTCAAGTAAGATGCCAAGCAAAACTAATCTGAATTTATTCTTTTTGTTGTTTGAATAAAAAAAATGAAGAACCTTCACATGTTGCCACACAAGCTCCTCAAATTGCTCCAGTTTCTACAAATTTGAGTATGTCTCAAGTAATCTCAAAGTAACTGAGATACTCTTGAATTAAAAAGTATTATTTGTATTCATTTCAATTCAACATTCAGTTGAACTTCTTCATCATATACAGAATGATTAAAGGAATATGAGAGAAAATGGGATACACAACATAAATACAATATTAAAATCTTAGTGCAAGTAAGAGATCAAGATAATAAAGATTTCACAGAAGCAGGGGAATATCGTCTATTCCTTATTTTGGATCATGGTAAAGAATACTTTGTTGAGTCAAAGTAAGTACACATTGTGAATTAAAGCAGACAACAAGTGGGACGCTTATTTCCTAATTCAAAATAACTATTAGATACCATACAGATTGCCCTTTGTCTTAACGGTGAAAACAGTCATAATCCTAGTTGAATATGTGCCACCCCATCAGGGGTGTAGCCAGGATGTGATATTTGGGGGAGCCCACAAAATTTTGAGGGGGCCAATATTTGTATCATAGTACTAATTTAGCACCAGTATAGATCTTAAAAGGAATTTACTTAGGTGCCAAATTGGGAACATTTTGAGACACTTGTTGAGGAATCTCCTTAAAAAGGAAATCCCAGTCGTGTTTTTACTGTCGAAATCAAAGTTAAATCAAAACTATTTACATTTAATAAAGAACAAATTTTGGGTGAAAATACCCTTCCAAACAAGATGTTGACTTTTATTTAGTCAGTTATTATTAAGTTATCTCAATCAATGTGAAGAGGCTGCAAACAAACGACTGTTTTCAAGTCTAACATAAATGCAGTGCAGTGCATTGCAGTGGCTCAGTAGATCAGGAGTCATGCTTGTACTTAAAAGGTACCAGGTTTGATTCCATTTGTGAGCACTGCACTGTGTTCTTGAACAAGACACTGTACTTGCTTCAGTCCAGTCAGCTGTAAAATGAGTGCCAGCACTGCTGGGGAATTAATCTGCGATGGACTATCGTCCTATCCAGGGGGAGTCATGTACTCTCATCCCCTTGTGACATGGAAACTGGGAATAAGCACTGGCTTAATGAGCATAATGGCTCAGATAGATTTAGCTTTATATGCTTCCAGCTGTTAAGAATAGCTTTAAGTTCATCTATAGGAGGAAAGTTTCTGATTTTTTTTGTGGCAGGGAATAGATTGTTGAGGAATTTACTCTTGCAATTTTAAAGAGTTTTATGACCAGGGATGCAAGTATTTTTAAATAGGAATCAAAATTATAGTTTATCCTATGCAGCCTAACATGTTAGTACCCCTGTGGTTGCCATTTCAATGTAGCCTATATGCATGCAACAATACATGCAACGTGTCTTACACACACAGAGCTTTAGCTAGCTGACTTTAATGGTATATGCAATACCACCTTTTAAAATAATCAGTTAAAATATGTGGTGCTCATGGTGAAAACACAATTTAGCGGATATTACTGTAATACAAAGTTTACGCTCTGGATTATCATCTGCAATTTGACCATTGGTTAAATTTTCAACCTTATTCATTTTTTTTAAACATGCAGAAATGTATAGGGCCTGCAGGCAGAATGTTGGGGTGCTCCCTCCCCCATAGCTACCCCACTGCATCCCACACAATCTTACATTAAGACATATAAGAGACTACATATATAGTCAGTTTTTTTACAATAATGGAGGACATAATTGGGAAGAGTGGTTTTGAGATTATTAGGAATATATCTGGGGTTTTTTCTTCTACTTTGATGCTGACAAAATTATTATGATTCAACATTTCTTTTTGTCAATCAAGATACCTAGAAATTTGGTTGACTTAAGAAAAGATTATAGCAGTATCTTGATAAAGTAGAAGTGAATGTTTGTGCCACATACAAACCATCTTGCACTTGACTTGTAAGTAATTGTAAGTCTCTCTTAAAGCAATAAGATAGGTCACTGGCTATGTGAACACATTTGCACTACACTTCAATGCTTACTTCACAATTGCATGTACTTGTTGCAAATCTGACTGATTGATTACTCCACCATTCAACGTTTTATCACAATTCAAGTTGTTAATTGATCCTTAAGAGAGTATTTATCAAGCGAGATGTTTTTTCACAATATATAGCCCAGTCAGTTTTTTAAATGTATCTGTTCTGCAAAACAGTACTTAAACCTACTGAACACTTTAGGCTTTGAAACCTCAACACATATTTACATTCTTGTAAAGGCACGCATTAACGTTTTACTGATCCATAGAAAATGAATTGTTTGTAGTCTTTCCTTTATTTTCTCATTGACCCATGAAAAGATGATTTGCATGTAATGCATACCAGCACAATATTACAGGTTTTCAGCATTTGCATAAGTTATGATGTATGAACAGGAATAAAGCTAAAACATTTATAATGTAATTCTATATATTTTCATCAATTTTAAATAATGGCTTTGCATTTTACTGCTAAATCTGGATCAAGCTTATAATAATATCAAATTTCCAGTTAACTATAGCCAACTTCTACTATTCAAAACATCGGGGAGGATCGAAACACAATTAGTTAGCATTAGCAATTTTCTAGTTGTCGTAACCATTTTGAGGTCACAAAATATTACACAATTTATGCTAATTAATGTGCTTGAGTATTGTAAGTTTTAAAAAGCTGTGAAATGATCAATTTATTTAATCCATTGTGATGGGACTTTTTGCTGTTTGTATTGGCTTATGTATATTTTAAACCAGGCTCATGCTTGTTGCTACTTGTCTGCATAGGTGTTTGAAGTAAGGGAGGGGGGGGGGAGGGGGGGCGCACACTTTTCTAAAAAAATGACAAAAGGGCCCCTTTTGAAAATGATGTGCCCCTCAAATACTGTCAATGATGTAAGAAGTGGTAGAGTGCACACCTTGAGTGTGTGCACACCTTTTTACACAAATATTACAAAGTGAAGTACTCCTTACTGACTGACCGAATAGTAGGAAACTGGTGAATTTTGTCATTCCTATATATGGGAGGATGTGTCCCCAATGGAAAAGTGTTTCTTTCTAAAAACGAAGTGCCCCTTTACCTTGTTGTTTTGGGTCCACTTATTCTATCTACATTCTACAGATTGGGATGGTGGACATATGCATATGACTTGGGATGTGCCCCTGAGAAGTCATGCCACCACTTTTTGAAAGCTTCCTACACCCCTGCCTGTCCATATACCTTTAGAAGAATTAACAAATCAAGTGAATTCTTTATTTTCTCAGAAATTAAGTGTTACTAAAAATAGCTTTTTGAAAAAGGAATTGAAATTGCTTATTTTAGTAGCATAGAATGATGAAGGGAAAATTGGGCATCTAGAAACTGAGTAGCAGTGTGGCATTTAAGCATCGAGAACACTTGCACAATTGATGTACAGTAGTAAAAGAGATGTTTTAAAGTAGTATGGTGAGTTGATAAGTTTGTTAAGATCTCATTGGGATTTTTCAGAAGAAAAAAAATAGATGCATTTTGGATAATGTTCATAGCATTTTGTCAAGTCAGATTATGTGGATGTTTTTTACTGTAAATCTCTGTTTAGTAGTTCAACCTTGTGAGTAAATTACCAATCATCAGCTATATTGTTATTAGATGTTGTTTTACACTGGTATTGTCATTGGTCTATACTTACAAAAAGTACAGTATCGTGTACATCAATTATCAAAAAGAAATAATGATCAAGTTAAGGACTTGCTATGTTCTAAGTATTTTTGTTTATAGAACAGCACGTCATTTGCAAGTGTGCAGTGACAGGGTGTAAATGCCATATGAAATAGCAAGTATGTAGAGATGATTTGAAGGAGTGGGTGGGGTGGGTGATACAATTTCATGCACAAACACACCCGTTAAGTGGTCAAGTCAAGTCAAGTACACATATGACTTTGTTTGTACACTTTTTTCCTTATGTAAAGTTGAACTAACTATATTCGTGTCACCACCATTATGGATATCATCAAGAAAAAAGTAAATTTTATGAATGGAATGGTACTGAATTGTATTTTGTATTCTTTATTTAGTAAATTCAGCTTTCCTTTCTGTGGTCAGCAAATGTTAACTTCTGTGCTTTGGAGAGCAATTGACTTGTCTACCTACTGTGGTGTAGCGGTTATCATACCTGTCTACAGACCACGAGGCCCTGGGTTCAAGCCTGGGTTGGGTAGACACGCCAGTGGACCACAACTGGTTATCAAAGGCTGTGGACATTGACTTGGTTGTGGATGTTATGTCTGTCCGTACGTTGTACCTGTGTTCTCGTCCGGGTCGTATCAAGCGTTTTGTGATAGCATTGTTACTACAGTATCTTAACCGAATACGCAGGCGACAACCCCGTCATTGTAATTGTGTGTTCACTCGTCGTCGTCGAGCAATTTACCACAATACTGCTTCATCTTTGGTACTTGATCATTAGTACAGAACAATCCACACAACTGCAATATTTCTTTTGACTACATGTTTGAATCAACAGGTGTGTGCTTATACAAGCTCAGTCACAAGCTATTGCTGTCAACACGGAGTCATTTTTGTCATCATTGTGAACACTTTACAATGAAGTGACTCTCTTACCGATTCAAAATAATCATTTCTATCCATCAGATATTTAAAACAAATATTTTTTTCTCAGTATTTCACAGGTACATTTTCAAACAAGGCAGTTATTTAATATTACTATGAAGTTTGTGTTGCAAATTTGACATCTGTAGAGAAATATTGTATTCCCTTGTATGTACAGTGTGTCACAATCTTTATGATCAGAATCATGTAATATTTTCCATCAAACTAAAACCTCTATCATTTTTTACACACACACACAAAAAGAACTTTAGAGGAATTATGTAATGAGTGATTTGTCACACGTTTAAAATCATACTTTTACTAAGTATAATGATACAATTGATTGCTATGGACAGCATATCAACTTATGGATTAGTAGAATTGTCAAAATAACAAGAATTGACACTTACTTAACAACCATTACCCCTCCATCTCCCACTCACTTCTACATTTTGCTATGTAGCTTGACCTTCCATCAAACCCTCTATCACAAATTCCCCCATCTGCCACTCATCATGGTCCTCAATCATCTGTAGACTAACATTCTTCCCAGTAGCAGTGGAACTAGGAAAGGGGTGGGGGAGAGGCAACTCAAGATAGTGCCTTAAATCATGTTTAACCTCAGCTATTGATATAAAATTGCCTCATATTGTTCATAATAGATGCAAGAAGATCTACCAATTAGAACTAGTGAAATCTTGATATCTAAACGTTCAGTTGCATGTATGTGGGTTTTTAACAATTGTGTAATTAATGTGCTCATATGTGCTTCAGCACCAGGCCCCAGACCTAAAAGGGGCCTTGATGAAGAGTAACAAGACTTATAAATACATAATAAGGGTCTCCCAGCCTTGATGAGGCTCAGCGATGAGACTCGATACTTGTTGGGCCCCCGACCCACCTTGGCGCCAGGTCCCATCACCAGGCTCAGTGATGAAACTCAATACTTCAGGGGCCCCAACCCACCTCGACGCCGAGTCCCACCACCAGGTTCAACGATGAGACTCAATGCTTGCTGGAGCCCCAACCCACCTCGGCACCGGGTCCCACCACCAAAACTTACTCCACTGGTTTTCAACAGGGTCATATAGATCATGTGTACGTAGTATAGTCATAAGAAAGTACAACACTTAAGACTTTGTTAGCTGTTGTTTCCAAGATATGTTGGTTCTTTGTAAAAAATATGGATTTGAATCAATGAAATGTTTTGCTCATGGGGCAAGGAATAGAAGGGTACCATTAGCCTGTGTTGTGATATTTCAAGAATAGAACTGTCAAAATTCAGAAGTAGAAAGAATTTATGCATTTTAAAGAGTAGTTCTGAAAATATTGACAGAATTGAAGTCTTGTGTGGTGAAATTTTTATTTGAACATTAAAAGTTGAAAACAGTATATAAATATGGTTTCATCAGGAGGATACCAAGTGTTAATACATTGTGGGCATACAAACATGCACAAATTGAGATAGGTGTTTCCAGGTTTTTGGAAGGATATGCTTGGTGAAGTATATATCTATATCAACCATTTGATATCTGAATGAATCAATTTGTCTGTTTTGAGGTGAGAAAATGAGGGCTACAATTTGTCCAATTCCTGGCACTTCAAGAATAGAAGCATCAAAATTAGCAAGAATCAACACGTTATTCCACAGGAGTTAAATCTATTAACTTTATGCAGTGACGTAGCTAGACTTTTTGCAATCATAAAAAATCCTGAATCAAAGCTACCCTGGGTTTGGATATTTTGGAGGAAAAGTGGAATTTTCAGGAAATACTTTGAATATTTTGAGGAAGACCTTCGGAAGTTTTGAGGGAAAAGTCAGATATTTTGAGGACATTTGCTAACTCTAAATAGATTGCTGGCATACAACGAAACTTGCTTTCACCGGGAGCTTATCTCTTTCATCAGGGTTACTTGTAACTTTGTTTATGTAAAGTGCATTGAGACCGTTTGGTATAATGCGCTATGTAAAAATGTATTATTATTATTATTATTATTACTAAATCAATCCAACATAATGAATTTCTATTTTTAATATTTTCCAATTTGTTTAAATTAATGGCCAGTGGAGGAAATTCCCTAGGCCCCCCTTAGCTATGCCACTGGGCCGTTGTATGAAATGTTTTATTATTTGAACATCTAAAGTTTACAACTCTATAGAGATAGGGGTTTCCATAGGAGGATACCAAATATTGGGCATGTGATTTGGGGGAAAATACATGGTCATACAGGCCCCATCTTACTCCGGGTAAAGTGCCTTTTTGCCCTCTGTAAAACCTATTATTTAATTTTGAGCAGTGGTGTTGGTGGAGATTTTTGTTTAAGGGACTCGGGATGGGGGGGGGAGGAACAATAATCAGGATGGAAAAAAGTGGGGGCAGTCACATGGCACCTAAGTACTGCGCACATATAGTGTAGCGTATGGGTAGTGGTGTGGGGTCCCGTGGAACGTAAATGGTGGGGTGGGGCCCCAGGAGCAAATTTCTTGTAGGGAACATGGGGGAGGCACCCAAAGCTCTAAAGATGTGTCACTCTTGATGCCCAAAGTGATTCACATCATACACAATCAGTTGTGCAAGTCAAGCTACCAGGAAATGAAGAAAGCGAAAACTTAAGACAAATGACACTTTTGTGACGAAAATGGCTATCATTCATATAATAAATTATTTAAAAAGGCCTTAAATAAAAACAAAATATACCAGCTATATGCCCTCTTTCCCCCGTGAATGGAGGGCAGTTCTAGCCCCATTAGGTGAAGGGTGGGGTAGGGGTGATTTTCCTGTTTTGCAGGCATCCAAGTTGGACCAGGCACTGATCACGGGTTGGTCTAGGGGAAGAAGCCCTGGATGTACTGAAATTTGATCTAATTTAATTCATAGAATGAAGAAAAATTGTAATTCTATTGTTACAGTCTTCGAAGTAAAGCAAATTTCTTAATAGTTTTTCTAAAAAGGTTTGGAGAAGATATTTTCCCTGAAAATTTAGAAAGTTCTGGCAAAATGTTTGTGGCAACATGTGGATCAATAATTGTGAAAAGCTCAACAAAGCATGGCCCAGAAAGTAAAGAAAATACATGTCAAACCTGTGTAAGAAAACAAAACCCATCTTATTCTATCAAAACACTCCCTGTCTTGAAAATGTTGGACCCCGCATAATTATGGACAGGATTACACCGAATGTGGACCCAAAAAGCCACAAAACAAACTTTGCTCATAGAAATTGTGTGTGTGTGTGTGTGTGTATGTGTCAAATTCATAAAATCACACTATTAAGATACAAAGAATCCCATACAAAAGAATCCCCATATAGCAACAGACTGACAAAAC
>JAIGNY010000567.1:0-50000 GCA_020152595.1 Chiridota heheva | reverse complement strand
ATTTCTGTGTTTTTACTTTTTTAAAGAAAAATTTTCTTTTCGGGTTTTAATTAACAGGTAATTTTTGTTTAAACAAGCTTAATTAAAGCATATTTATATTCTAAACAAAATTTAAAAGGAAAGCGGGGTTTGAATTTATTCTGAAAAATCCCCATTTTCCTTTTGGCCAAAATTTCTATTTTTTCACATTTGTTTTTTACAAAAATTTTTCTTTTTCTTAAAAATTTGTTTTTTTAAAACAAAAGCTATCTGTTTCAAAATGTGTTTCCAAAGAGCACTGTATTTGATAATTGATTTGAATCAAGAGCTCTTGATGATGACCTTACAGGTCTGTGAAGATAATGTGGACAGGTGCAGTAGCTGTAGACTATTCACTTCTGGGCATTTTAAATGTTAAATTCATATTTGTAAATAAGGGGCCAGTTCATTTTATAGAAGAATTTATAATGTTAGTGTTCTGGTGTTGGTAATAATATAAGACTTACAGTATATTGTGCACATACCATTCAAAAGAATTTTTATGGTGCAATTAAGATCAATTAACAATTTGAAAGTGATAGGGTCCATAAATACAATCATTGAAAGAAAATAAAAAGGTACACAATTTTGTAAAAGCTTTTTGTTATTAAATGGGATATTGTAACACTAAGTGCAAACCTTTTCTGGTTTGAGCTGATTTTTTTTTCTTCATAAAATAAAAAGAATAACTGTATGCAGACATTTAACCTTTAAAAGGTCTCAGAATTATCACAACTAGCAAAATAAAGCATTTTCCATCTGAACAAGACACCAAAATTGAGCTAATGAGATTCTTTAAACCTGCCATCTTGTTATAAGGTATAAGATAAAATTAGAATCAATACCTCAAATATCCTCCTTACAACGTGACAATTTAGTCACCTGAAAGATGTATTTTAAACAATAATGATGCCTCGGAGGAGGTAGGCAAATTACTATGAAAGATGGTTGTTGCAGTGATGTATTGCAAACTTTATTCTAGAACTCTCACTTAAGCAAAAGATACCATTCTATCATGGTAAGTAACGTAATACCATATGGTAACATGGGGCCACAAATTAAAGCTAATCTCAAGAGTAGAAATTTGTTCTTAAAAGCTCAAAGCCTTTGTTTAAAGATATATAGACAGGTACAAAGTTTTCTGTTAAAGAGGAGGCTCGTCTCAGTAAAATACGGTAAAAATGGGGGATACTTTATTTTGACTTTACTTCCGGTTGTGGAGGCAAGATCCGATCCTCTGTCTGTTTGTACCACAGTACAGCCAGACACTAGCATGTACGTTGTGTGCAGAATTACATACACAGCGCATTACGTTACTGTGACGAGAAACTTATTGTTTTTCAATGCTTATTTGTCAGAAAGCGAAAGTGAAATTTTAGTATTATAATACTACAACATAGTCACCAAATGAAAATTACTGAGAAAAAGAAGAAGATGAAAGCAAAAAGTCAAAATAAACGATTCTACCGGGGCTTGAACTCACGGCATGATTTGAAGAAAAAAATGTTACTCGCTATCGCAGCAAGCATCTAAGCTATCTCGTGTGGTGACCTTTAAGGCGTTTTGAATAACTATATACCTTGCAATACAAGACAACGAAGTGCGCTGCAAAATTTCAACCAATCAAAAAATTTGAAAGGAATTCTAAATATTGTGCACATATGACGATATCGCCTCTTTAAACAGTTGACTGAAAAGGACCTAAGTTAAGATTACATTTGAGATTATCATAATGTAATTTAAGTTATAAGCATGTAAAGTTTGAATTTTTTTTAATATATTGAAAAATTGTGATATATGAATGGGAAAACAGTTCAAATTGCTTTGGTTTTTTGTAATTCTTCCCTGAATTTCAGACCTTGAAAATGTTCAAAATGTCTTCTCTTGCTTCAGATATCTTCAGGGATATGGTAAAGATGAAATACTCTTCATCAGATTTATCTTCATTTGTTAGAAAAAAAAGGCAGAAGGTTAAGAAAAAAAAAAAAAAGATTTACATAAGAAAAAGGGGCTTTGTCCCATTTCTACGTCACAAGAGTAACGCAAAAATGTTCATATTTTGGTAAAATTCTTTAAAAAGCTGTAAAATGGCCAAATTTTGACCGATTTTGATAAAAGGTTTTGCCTTCATATTATTTAGTGCATTTTAAATCATTTTAGCCAATGTTGCCTTGACCTGTCCATATACCTTTAAAGATTCTCTGCTCATAAATTAAGGCCGATTTATTTTATGTTTTTATCCTCTATTTTTTAAAAATGATAATTTTATGTCTTTTGACCATTCTCTGTCCTGTCACACATGTAACTAGCAGAAAATGGCCCTATCAGACCCCTGGGGTCTGCCAGGAATCTGCCTGAAGCATTCTCTGGCTGTCACATACGTTACCATACCAGAGGATGCCCCATTCAACAGTTAACAAAGAATAATGTAAAACAAGTTATTGCGCAATGATTGTGTACAAAAGATGCTTTAAAGAAATTAATTGTAATTTAGAAAGAATGACTGAAACAAGTGTGATCTATCGAATAGCAAAAACAAACGGTATATAGCAGTAAACATACTAGGATGTCTTTATACAATCAAACTTGAATACATAATAACGTTTGATATAGTTAAAAAAAAATCCCAAAAGGCACAGCAAATGTGTGATATGTCAACAGCAACCTTCAAATGAATATACATTAACCAAATGAAGGCTCACAAGGAGCACAACAAGCCAAAATGTACTGTTCAACTGTGGGGCATGATAATAAGAATAAAAATTATTTAAAAAAAGAATCAGAAAATTATAAGGGAATGCTGTTAGTAAAACAACGTAAGTAAAGAATCAAACACTAATAAACTTGAAATAAGGAAATAGTACGAGCATTTACCCTCTTATATTCTTTTTGTTTTTCTTGATGATATATATTTTTGAGTACAAGATTTTAGCACACCTATACGCGTAGGCTAGGCTGCATAGTGTCGCAAGTTACTATAGCTATCTGTAATGAAATTTCGACCACAGTCTGGTACTTCAAATTTTTGCCTGAAATGCTTCACAGATTGCCAGAAATGTCACTTTCAGACCATGCAAATTGCATCTAAACATTCTTTATTTTGAGGTGTTTTTTCCTTCTTTTGAAAAAAGTAAAAAAAGAATTTGGTCAAATCCTTTAAAGGAGGAAAATACTTTACTTTTCTTTGTACATTGTTTTACACAAGTAATTAGGTACGTGACATGGGTAGCAATCCATGATGACAGGCATAAGTGTAGGAGCTCAACTTCATTTAGAGGGGGGGGGGGATGGGGAGAAAGAATAATTACCCCAAAATGTTGCTTTGCCTGCAGCATGAATATAGGCGTAAAACTTCATTGGGTGTTTGCCCGAATTTCTTTCAAACATTCTAACATGCCTTTACCGCGGGACATATGAGCTGAGCGGGATTGGGAGCGTAGGGGACCTGTGATCTGCGGTATGCCTAAATAATAAGACCGTACTTAATGACACATGCGCGCATGTGGTAATGCAAATCAATTTCCGGAAGAAGCACTGAAGTAGTAGCACATCTATTCAACTGTAGGTCCATGTACAACAGTACAAACATAACTTTTAAATGTGTCTATTGGTGTTTTTTCTTAATCAAATAATATCTGTGAGAAAGCTTTGACCAGAATTATGTTAAGATCTTCAAGCGTGACACCATTGCCTAGAGATTTTTGTTTTTTGACGTGGGGAAAAAGGGGTTGTGGATGTGCCAATGGTATGATCAGTATATACAACGCGATCTCTGATGTTAACATATTTTAGTAAAGTTTAAGGAAAGTCTGAACGCGGAAGTCAATTTTGAAGAGCGAGCAAGTGAGTAAGGTGGATGGTGGAGGTCTCGAAATACATTGTTTTTGCAGTAGCTTATTATTATCATTATAAAGGAATTTATATGGTGCACATATTTGTACGTAACCTATATTCAATGGGTCCTTTCACAAAAAGCATGAAAAAAATATATATATTTGTTTTTTAAGGAGTAGAAGTCATACGAATATTTCCCGCAGCCGAACTCTGGCTCCTGTGGGGGATAGAGCTGTGACCGTTTAGGGATTTTAGTAAACGTGTACACGCCCAAAAAAGCGGCGTGTATTGTGTACACGCGTTTAGTACCGTAATTTTCGGAAATACACCAAAATTGCTCCAAAACTACGAGGCGAAGTAAAAAAATCGCGCAATCAGTATGGCAAAAGTACTGACTCCATTGCCCAAATAGACGCTGAGTTTTGCTTTCCAAATC
Organism: Chiridota heheva; assembly: GCA_020152595.1. NCBI lineage: Eukaryota > Metazoa > Echinodermata > Holothuroidea > Apodida > Chiridotidae > Chiridota > Chiridota heheva. Next base: position 45,712 of record JAIGNY010000567.1, on the reverse strand, counting down.
GTAAAAAGTTTACTTCTACAGTATAAATCATCATTTTTATGGAAAATATGCATGGAAATTCAGTTTAAAAAGAACAGATAACTTCCTTTCAATGTCATTTAAACTCAAGATCACGTAACTTTTTTTATCCTATTCGCTACGGCTTTCAAAGTTCTTCTGTGAAAATCTTGCACAATAGGCCTATGATATACCTCGCCGATAAACATTTCAAAACTACGCCACCACCACCAGGAAGTTCTGAAATATCAGTCCTCTCAAAAAAAATTCAGCTCTGTTAAAACCTTTTTCTGTTTGTTTATTATACAATATTTTTTCTTTCTTGCAAAATTTATTTGACTCATCAGGTAATATTTACATGTAAATGTACTGATTTTCACGATTCAAGTATTTTTCAAGTGTTTTTGGTCATTTTAACAGCTTGTAAAACGGGCCTTGATTGCGTGGGATTTAAAGCCTTATAGCTTAACGTTAGGCCTATTGTTAGCTTCACTGTTTACTGCTGCACATTTGCGGTGCATTTTACAAGTTAAATTACTCAGATTTCGGCGAAATCAAAGTGCACAATATCCCCATTCATTGGTGATTACTGCGCATTTGTGATTCGCACATTTAAAAAGGATTATGCTAATCGGGTTTACAGTTTGTAAAAAGTCATTGATTATAATTTTGTCAGCCAAATGTGTGTGTGATTTGAATCATGAATATTGATTTTCAACAGCAAGACACTGAAAAACGATTACTCGCAATGAAGTATTTAGTAAACGTTTACAAGATTTGCGAGCGTGTAGCGTGTACACGCTAAATGGTCACAGCTCTAGTGGGGGAAGGGGTGCCTTCCCACCCCTTCACAGCCTATGCCCCCTGAATTTTACATTTACTGTATTTCATTATTCAGGCCATAATCTTGTGATAACTCTCCATCTTGATATTCCACCACTTTTATGGTGGTACCGTACGCTGCTTCAATCGAAGACCCAGAATCTGATCCAACCTATAACTTACCACTTAGTCTGGTTATCTGACAAAAACAAACCATGTATGTGCATTCTACATGTAGTCAAGTCTGACGGCGCCTCCATCTGCTCAGCCGAATCCAAGGCCATTCTCCTAAAAGGCTCCCATCCCACCTGCCCACATTGCCATGACCTTCTCTCTGTCCACCACATCATTCTTACCTGTCCTTACCTGGAATGCTCCAAAGGGACCATTAAACAGCCATGGAGCACCCTCTCTGATCTCTTCAATAAGAACTCCTCTCAAATCCTTAACTCCCTGCACAACACCAAACTCTCCAACAATATTTAGTGCGGCAGTGCCCTCTTACCTACCACCTTCTTTTGGCCTGGCCACGCTGTGGGCTAATCTTATCGTTGTTGTACTCACTGAGGCCATCCACTAGCCCTCTCACCGTGCTCCTACCCCTTCTCTGGTCTTTGCAACTCGCTTCACCTTCTCTCCCCTTTTCTCTAACCTTACTGCACTCATCAATGCACCCATTTTGTCAACCATTCTCATCTCATTTGGCGCATATGACTTTGACTGTTAAGGTGCCGTCAAACACAAACAAACTGAAGTTAGGCGTATGCATTATTCAATATTGAAGTATTATCAGACAATGGTGCTGACATTCATGGGGTTGACTTCAACTTGGTAGTTCAATAGTAGAACACTTGCTTGCAAGAGGTGTGGGTTCAAATCCCACCCAAGTCCTATACTCCATGTTTGTTCAGTACTGAAGCATGATCTGTAGCTGCAAGGCTGCCACGAGGTTTTGTGGGGCCCAAGGCAAAATATCAAATTGGGAGCGGGGAAGAAAGGGGTAAGGGTGAGGGGAAAGAAGGGGGGGGGGGGACGTGACATTGGAAAAAAAGTCATCTGTCCATCCAAAAAACAAAAAGCATTGGGTGGAATTGAAGTGACAAAACAGGTGCCATAGCTATACTGTCTGGGGCTCTATATTTGTTTTTTGTTATTGTTTCTTTTAATAAAATAATTTTGGGCCCCTATAATTGTGTTGTAGAACTGCTCAATTAAGGGGCATGGGGCAACTTGCCCCTATGCCCTACCCTCTCTTTAGGCCTGTTCAGCTGCTTTTGTATTAAACCATTATATACTGTACCAATGTATTCAATTAAAAGTCTATGGTTTTTATTTTCTCAATGTAACCCCTCAACCCTTTAATCTCTAATGGTCACATTTTCCTAACTTAAGGTTGATAGCATCTGTGCCATCGTGGCCGAAGAGGTATGTATTGTTTAAATAGTATCGTTCTTTATCAGGAAGATCCAGAATTAAGTTTATACACTTTGTGCCTCGAAGACTGCAAGTATTTGGCTAATCACCCTTGCCTAAAGAAGAAATTCACCATCAACATAATGTTCTGACCCCACTTTAAAGGGGCTGGCGACCAAAAATTAATTAGCATAGCACGCTGCTTTTACCAGAAAAGTTGTATCCTGTCGTGTTTGCCATGCTTTATTGTCAATGATACTTTCTTCATTCGCTGTGTTCACAAAAATGTTAATGCGAACGGTCAGATGTTCGCACTAGTTTAATGGAAAAAGAAATGTTTGAAAAAAACTGAGAAGATCAGAACATTCAGGGCATTGTAAAAATGAAAACAAAGAATGAAGATTCTCTTCTTAAGTGTTCTTCCCTAAAAGCTTAGAATATTTCTTATGAAAACTTGTTTCACTTCATGCAACACTTCCTTCAAGTAGCCTCCCCCTTCCCTTCCTCCTACCTTCTCCATCATCTTCCAAGGAAACAATTATTAGAGTCGAGCATCAGTTCTTGTTATTTATTCATTTTCATTTATTGCATTTCTGAAGATCTTATTGCGTTCAGAATGTATATCAACTTGAAGATGGAAAAAATATACTCAAAAACACCTTGAACAGCATTTATCCTTGAGCAGAGTGATGAAAAATGTATTGACATTTTCTAACAGAAATGCCTACAAAGAATCTTTAACATTAGATGACAACAAAAAAATTCAAACAATTAAGCGCTACAAAGGGCTGATATCCAACCCCTCTGCGATGATGTCAGACAAAGGAAATGGAAATTCATTGGGCACATATTAAGGCACGAACAAAACGACAACTGTGTGACAGCTCTTACATGGGCACCTGATGGAAAACGTAAAAGAGGGCGACCCAAAACGACTTGGAGGAGAACCGTTGCAAAGGAAAGAAACAAGGCAGGGTAGAAAAAACATGAAACGAAACCAAGATGCTGCAGACTGCAGGACAGTAGAAATATTGTGTGGAGGCCTTAGGTGCCACTTGGCACCAAACAGCTAGGTACATGTAAGGTAAGAGTGATGTCATAATCAAATTCTAGCACTATTCTTATGTATTTCTTTGTAAAGTCAATCAAAGTTCTCTACATCATCAAACCATTTTTTTGGTTTATAATGGTATAGGTGGAATGCATAATTTACAAGAAAATATTTTGTAATTTTCTTGGTATACATCACTTTTTTTAAAAGAAACAAATCCAGCCAATTTAAAAAAATAAAAATGGCATCACAGATGTTGCCAATGTGTCACTTTTGGTCCAAAATTGTCAAGTATTGAAAAATTCATAACTTTAGAAGCTATTAACATATATTTTTTCAATAACATGTGTCTTAATTTGTTCTCTATCATATATGAATTTAGAAAAATCTATTATTCCTACTGTTCCTACTGTAGGGCGTACTGTTGGATTAGGTCAGACCTAATGGTTTTCCTGAAAACAGATAAAGACTGAGAGCTTTGGGTGTTAATTGGGGAACATTCCAGGCATCAATTACACAGTTTCATTAGTTAAATCTATCAATGCTAGTGCGACAAGGACGGCATTCTGTGGAATAGTCTGCAATAATTTGTAACGGTTTGGGAGTATTTTATTGTTTAGATTCTTGTAAAATTCATATATTGATAACTCACTAATATCCGAATTGTGCGTGTGTGTTGCTAACATGCAAAATTCAAGGGTGGTCCACTGGACGATGATACCTTTATTTCTGAAAAGGTCAAACATACATGTACATCCCTTCCCCTTGTGGCACCGTCACTGGTGATGGTGTTATAATTATTTATCATAAAGTTATAATTATCATTATATGATTATACATGATATTATATTTGAAGCATACTAGATTGTTTTAAATGATTATCGGGTTATCGTGATCATCACGTCCTGTAAGATGAAAATCATACCAGAAAATAGGGAAAATCTCAAAGGGGGTCCCCTGTCCCCCCCTGGATCCGCCCTTGACTGGTACATGGTCACACCAATGAGGATGGTCACACCAATGAGGGGGTCAACACAGCTACAGTATATATTAATAATTGTTTGGCTGTCTGGAGGGATTGATCATATATTAACGAAAGATTCAAAGAAACAATTATTTTTGCACTGAAAATACGATTTGATTGTGTAAATATTCAACAGATATTTGTATTTCAACTTTGGAGCCCAGACTGAATGGCCAAATTACTAAACTAGGGCCGCAAAGTCATCTTTAAGATACAATGCCCTTCCCAGGTTAATATTTTAATTTTGTATCTTTTAAAGCATGTGGTTGCAAGTGGGGGACAGCATAAGATGCTTCAAAATAATTGCTTTTGGAATAGGGAAAAAGTGGGTGGGCCCTTGGGGGATAAATGTATTGCCATCTCCCGCTCCAAAAAGTGGGGATATATACCCCCGCTCCCTGGATCTACGCCTATGCTATTTACTAATATTTTTTTATGGCACAACCCTCTTCCCGCACATACTTCAAAATGGTCCAACCGCATGCCCATGTTTCATTCTTTTCCTTTATACATATGTGCCCCACCCTGGTGCCCTTCGCAATTCCTATACAAATATAGCTTCAGTGTACTAATACAATTTATTTGAAATTCTTGCCATGTCAGTCTATATGCCTGAAATCATAATCATCATCATAAATGCTATTCGAAGGGCGGCATAATGCTTTCATGATACATTTCAACAAATATGAAATTTAAAAAGATAACGTTTAAATGAAGCACTTAAATTTGCATGGCATATTTATCTGTGCGGTATAAGAAAGGATGCAGATTTCTCCAATTATCGGTGCGGTATAAGAAAGGATGATGGGAGGATGGCTCTCTGGGCGGCCGCTGAGCCCCTAGAGGTATTTTCGAGGGAGGGGAGGGGGTGTGCCTCTTCGCCAGGACCCTCCTTTTAAGGATCCCCAAACTCAATTTTAGAGACCTAAACTCCAATTTTAGGAGCCCCAAAATTATTTTATTATACAAAAAACATTAAATTAATGCAAATATAGAGCCCTAGACTGTATACAGCAATGGCACCCGTTTTATGATTTCAACGCCATCCCCACGCTTTTCGTTTTTGGACGGGCCAATGACTTTTTCTCAAACTTTTTGACGTCATAGGGCCCCATTTAATATTTTACCCGGATCCCACAAAACCATGACAGCCCTGCCACGGAGCATCTTTCCTCGGTTTTGAGCGACTTGTAAAAAAGACCTTCGTGAGAAGAAGAGGAATTATTTACACGGGCGGCTGTAAGGAATTTTGTTATAAGGGGAAAAACTGTTCATCGATTTTGAATGGGGGAAAATCTGCCAATGTAAGCCTATTCATTAATAGACCATGTATGCCTTTTCTCTTCAGATTTGGGTGAATTGAAAAATCGATCTCAGAGAAAAGTGGAAGGAGAGGGGGTGGCGCCGCTACAACTTTGTTACACACTTATTGGTAGCTTCTGACTACATTACAGGTTAGGTGAAAGGATTTCCCCGACCTGTCGACTGGAGTGCGGGGTTGGGGGACTAACTATGATGATAATTGTGATAGAAATTATATATTGTCAGTTTCTCGGCACCTAAAATAATTACTCCACAGGGGATGTGTCGGCTTTCCCTTCCCCCTGCTGGCTGGCGCCAACCCTCCCAAATTAATACCTTGATCAGATGGTAAATGGGTGACCTTGTGGCCATGTTCAAGTTCTACGATCACATAAACAAAATTTGAAGAGTAAGTAGGGGCTAGTACGATTCCACATACTCAAAACCTTTTAAGACCCCACAAAAAACAAAACAGGTTTCCCATGTTGTTCCATCCTTTCTTTGTTCCCTCTTCCCTTTGTTCCTTCTTTTCCTTTCTCCTTTTTCTCTTCTTGCAGTCTTGATCCTATGCAGTATATAGTGGCGTAATTTTGCAGAAACTTTCTTACAGGGAGGGAGGAAGCATCAAATTTCCAAATCAAAAGTATATCGCCTGCCCCCACCCCAGCCAACACAGATTTTATGTGTCCTATATGGGGCCAATGTGGGTTGTTTTGTGGGGCCTATATGGGATTTCCATTTGGGACCCACATGGATTTGTCCATGGGTTTCACAAGGGGCCTATATTGAAAGCAAAAATGGGAGTAAGATGGGGCCTACATGGGCCCATACAACATTAAACAATTCCATATATGGGATCTAGATAAGCATATATGGGTCCAATATGGAGCATATATGGGATCCAGATGGGGCATATATCCATTTGGGTCAGGTGTTCCATATATATGGCTCATGTAAGTGACCTCAATGGATCAAACTTTAAAAGGATAACTCTTTCAGTCTAGGTGCACATGAAGAAATACAATTCATCATTTGCATTATTATGTACGCCAGAGACGTAACTTAAACAAAGTCATACCAGATATAATACAAAATATTCATTTCGTATGATACATACTTCAGATTTAATTGATTTTAATCCCCAGATGAAACATATTCACTTCATTTGTTTACTAAAGCACCAAACAGCCAAACTTTTAAAGTTAGTCACTGTTCTGATCACAGATAACTAAATTGAAAGGGAAATATGAGCAAACTCCGTACGGATAAATCAAATGATTAGGATGTAGTGTCTTTCAAAAACCCAAAATCGAAACTCCACCAACTTAAAGAGTTTCCTCCTCCCACCACGGTGTTTCCCACATGAAACGAATATGGGATATCCCATGTGGGGCTCATATGGGAAACCCATGCATGTATAACCCACTGATTTAGTCCTTCAGTTACCCAGATGGGAGCTATACATGGGACCTTTGTGGTCATCCCATGCCTGGATTACCATGTTGCCCACGGTAATCCCATGTGGGGCCCACATAGGGTGTTGGCTGGCTACCCTTCTCCATTATGGGTAATGTCGGATATTTTGAGAGAAAATTTGGAAAATACTGGATTAGGCCTACTTCAGAACAATTGTAAAAAAAAAAAAAAAAACGGATATTTTGAGATAATGTCAGATATTTTGAGCAAGGCTTGACAAATGCCTCAGAAATTTTGAGGGAAAAAAGTTGGATGCATTGAACAAATACACTTAAGAATTTTTAAGGACAATGTCTGATATATTGAGCAGAAAAGGAATCGATTTATGAAAAAGTCATATATTTTGAGCAAATTAAAGCTTTGGAATTTTTTTACAGATAAATCTGGCGCTATTTTATGATATGATCGGGTATGTTTCCACAACCTCCATATCACTCACATTTTTAGATTGTAACTTGCTTCCTTCAGTCTTTTTTAAGATATGCAAGTGACATGCAAACCGTGAAAGAGGTGCATAGAAAGAAGCCAACTCTCAAGGGAGAGGGCCCCAAGAAGAACCATCGTGTACCAGATTTCCCGGCCAGTTGCAAAAATTCCATTTAGGCCTAATTTGCTTCCATCAAAATGTGCTGTTTATATCATTAAGTGTGCAAGCTCTTTCCTTTCAGTATGCTCTTATAGGGGCATTAATAACATGCCCAACGTGCATTAGATAGGAGACGTGTAATGTGCAATCGTCGATTTTGGCCAAAAATGGCGGTTGCAGTGCATACTAAAAGGAAAGCGAAAGTACACGTAATGTAATTAGGCAATCATAAACAGTCGTTCAATTTTTGGAAAATTTCTTTCATTTCTGCAATTTTCTTAGATTTTCAGGAAACTTTGTACTTTTCGGTATACTTTCTATTCATATTCTGGCATTTCTTCAATTTTCATCAATTATGTGTCAGTTTTCTTCAATTTTCGAGAAGTGTTGAAACTTTCCATTCCTTTGCAACAAACTTTCCATCAATTCCACTAAGATTTTCAATGTATTTTTTTAATCATACAATATGTAAAATGATATCAATATACAAAAAGGACCCTTTCGATAAATTTATGACGTGTTGTATGCCCGTTATCCCCAACCCTTGGTAAATTTTGCTTCATATCCGGACGATTGTTTTCAATTTTCAGAACTTTTTTGGGAAATTTTCTTTTATTTTTGGGTAGTTTTCAATTTTCACTGAAAATTTTAGTCATTTTCATAAAATGTTGCTTACTTTCGGGAACTTTTTTGGCCAATATTGGCTTAATTCCTTCAGTTCCAGACAATGTTCTTCAATTTTCAGAAGATTTTCGTGAAAGTTTGTTTCATTTTCGGGTACTAATTTTTAAATTCAGAAAATTGTCTTTAATTATCGGAAATTTGTGTTCATTTTTGGAACATTTGTATCATTTTCAAAAAAAAAAAAATTCCTCTCTTCGTAATTTTTGGCCAATTTTGGGGTAATTTTATTTCTGGACAAATTTGTTTGATTATAGGAATATTTTCTTCTATTTTAGTGAAAATCACCGTTATCTTTGATGGGTATTTTAAAAGATTCAGGGGCCAAGTAAATCCATCTTATATTAAAGAGGACTTCAAAAGAAAGTTTAAAGATCGTTTTAGTTATATTTTGTCATAATGATTGCCACATTGAAGTGTATTTGTGGGATGCTATTAGTAATAGATGCTATTTTTGATTAGTTGTGTTTCATTAATTGCAGTAATTAACTAGGCCCTATATTTGCTCAGAATACATTATCAATAGTTAAAATCATGTCTTGCTGTAAGAATGTGAAATTCATCTTGATTTTATACAAAAGTATTTTGTTCTTGGTATGTCTATTTATGATTTCTATATCACTTTAAAGCACACATTGTTAATAAAATTTGCATCATATTGATGTTGTGGCTTAGCTTTTCTAGGCTTACTTGAAAAACAGTTTCACATATTCAAACGATATTAAAGCTCCCATAAGCAGTGGGGGAACTAGAGTCCTGCAGAACTAGAATCCCGTCAGGATTTTTGCCTCTGCAGCAATGTCGGAATTAACCTTTTATCACCCCACTGCTAATCAAACTTTGTTAAAATAAACTTGTATTCTATTGCTAAATACCCACCCCAAAACATATATTGAGCTACTACATCATTTATGTTCTAGCATCACAACGATGTTAAAGCTTCTGCTTGCATTTCCCCCCAAAATAAACATCAAACATGTATTTCTTTCCTAAAAACCCCAGCTTACTCGAATTAACAACCCACCAACCTGCCAACAACAAAAACAGGCTTAAGCGCCTAAAAATATGTTGAGCTAGTACATCATTGATGTTCTAGATATTTAGCAGCCACAAACAGTATTCACCCACTATTCATAAAGTTTGTTGACATCCCTCTGCATTCTTACACGTTATAGCTTGATGTACGGTACGCGCGCGCTAGAAAGTTTGTGATAATGAATTGATAAGAACTGACGTACGCGCTAGTACGATACTGTATCATATGTACGCGTGCATTGCAAGGTGTTTTGTATGTGGATATGATCTTGAGTAAATTTCTTGTTTTACACATTACGTATACGTACTTCAGTACATGTACAGTAATGTCCATGCGACGACGAGTGAACACACAATTACAATGACGGGGTCGTCGCCTGCGTATTCGGTTATGATAGTATGATAGTAACAATGCTATTAGAAACGCTTAATACGACCCAAACGAGAACACAGGCACGACGTACGGACAGACATAACATTGACAACCAAGTCAATATCCACGGCCTTTGACAACCAGTTGTGGTGCACTGGCGTGTCTACCCAACCCAGGCTTGAATCCAGGGCCTCGTGGTCTGTAGACATGTATGATAACCGCTACACCACAGTTAGTAGACAGTAATGTCCATGGCGTGGTGTTTGTCGTTATGCGTATTTCGCAAGCGGGACACTCGAATTTAGCCTATTATGCATGTCATTTTCCGAAGGTGGTCATAACTTCATCTCACCAAAAAAACATCGGTTAATGAAATTTGGGTAGATAAAGAGACGAAATTAATTCGTAACGATTTATATTGTTAATAAAAAATATTGTATGATATTATAAAAATTAAAGATTCGGAGAGGAGACAAGGATGGATCCAGAAGGGAGAGAAACGAGGAAGGGGGAGGGTGGAGGCGAGGGGAACACCGCCCCTTGTTCATAAAAAAAAAACCCAAACCATTGGCGGAAAATCGCCTAAAATAGTTGATAACCTTACCCCTGAGGATTTAAAAATCGGCTAAAATAGCCCATAACCTTTTTTTCTCTTCATTATTTTCGAGTTCAACCACCTCCCCCTCCTTCCCCTGCCTCTCTCTTAAAACAATTTCTAGATCCGCTCTTGAGATGAGGTGGGGTATAAAGGAGAGAAAAATCTGCAAGATTGACCACTGCAGATTTTCTTGGTCCTATTATGTCATACAAAAAAAAAATTCTACCGAAATCTGTGAAAACAACGGTATAGTAGCCAAACTAAGAAACCACATGTATGTTGATTTCGCTGATATCGTAGGCCTTATCCATATCTTGATCAGTGACGTGGCCAGAAAAGTAGAAGGGTGGGAGAGGAATTCAAAAAGCCCGTAGGCTCAATAACTTTTAATTCAATATTACCACAATTATGAAAAATCGAAAATTGGTCTAGTTTGGTCCATCAAAACAAAGAATTTAGCTTTCGAGGCTTCGCCCCCTGGATCCCGATCCTGATTTTGCACCTGAACCTCACGCCGTACGCGTATAACTTTGATTAGTTTTGATCTGCAATGGCAGGGTGAAGTCAAAAAGTGGGGAAGGAGGGGGGGCAAGGGGCCGTGCCTCCTGAGATTTTAAAATAATCCTCTGTCAATGCAAATTCACTGGACAATTATTATCGACAATAGGCGCAGAAAAAATGGGCAGAAAGATATTCAACATGAATAAGTTAAAGGCCCTGTAAAATTGCAGCCATTTGGTTTAGACATAATCTAAATCGTCAAGTTTTTGGGGACTACGCCCTGGGCCCAACCAGACAGGAATTTTGAATAATCTCTTTGGCCTAAGAGAATGAAAATCTTTGTAAATTCTTATTTTCATATGGCTTTCAAATGAATAAAACCGGAGTGCTTCTGCAATTCTTAACCAAGGGACCGCTTCCTATACAGCTATAGCCCCCCCCCCTCCCAACAGATAGGAATTTGTAATAAGCTCATTTCTCTCATTTTCATAATAATTTTTTCAACTTAAAATATTCGTCTGAATTTAATCTACCATTTGGCCTCATAAAATGAAAATCTTTGTAAATTTCGACCGAATCTATACTCTTAATTATTTTGCTCTCAAATTATGAAATTCGACGGGAATTTATTTGGCTTTGACCCCGGCCCGCCCTCACCAACGAATTATGACTGGGCCCAGTGCCTGGAGGAACAAAATATACTTGGCTTTTTCGAATAGACGCGCGTGGATGAACGATAAAAATCATGTACATCCCATGTCGCATGCATATACAAAAGTCCCTGGTTATTCTGTATTGGAAAAAAAAAAACGCTGTTATCTTAGTACATGTTGTCTTGATTGGTCTTTCCTCTATTTTCTAAGTTCACTTGAAAGTTTCTCTCATTTTAAAGCCATTTGGGATTTGTTTGTGTTTTTTTAAGGGGAGGGGAATTTTGATTTTTTTTTTTTCATGGGGCTTCCCCCATTGTTAGATGTAGTAGTTATTGATTTGTTACCTTTATCTAAACGTTTTCCATAATTTCAAAGCAATTCTCAGCCATCAAAAAAGGCAATACTTTAGAAATTCCGGAGGCTTCTCCTCTAGATTCCTATCATGAATTCCCTGCGACCCTACGACGCATGGAAGGTAAGTATAACTCTCGTAAATATCCCTGCTACGCTTAGCGGGGTAAATTTACTTCAAGTTATACCTTACCTTCCATGCTATAAATATAATCAACCTGGTCACATGACCTGATTCTAACGCACTTCTAACCGACCCTAAAAACGTAGTAACCAGCCAAGCCCTGACCTCCATAATACCTCTACTATCCCTCACGCATAGCACATGTTAATTTTTCGAGTGAGTTTGTGTGACCCCACGCTTTTTTAAGATTAGTTGTTGCAACATTTTCGAAAATGGCGACAAATATCCCCCCCCCCCTACTATCCCCAATCCAAACGACCTGCCGACGGCATCTTTATGTTAGCATTGTCATTTATAAGACTTAAATAACACTGGTTTTAATCAATTTCTTATTTGGCTGGGCCCCCTCTGACATTTTGACCTGGCCCCGTTCCTGGTCAGTGGCCATGCAGAGTAAAATAAGTGATGGGGGTACGATGACCAGAGTAAAAGAACTGAGTGGGTAATATGACCGGCCTAAGTAAAATAAGTGCTGGAGTGAGAGGGTAAAGGATAATCCTGGACCCCCTACCATGCATAACAAGCTGATCAAATTCAGTGGCCCAACTTCTTCTGGGAAAATGTCTTTGAAAAGGAAAAATATAAAGCTAAGCAAGTTATTACAATTTTTGAAACTTTCTCAGAAAATTGACACCCCAAAATCCACTTTCAAGATTGTTAGGCTTTGTTAAGTTGGAAACAACTGTGTTGATGATAAAATCAAACATAATATTAATAAGGAGAGGGGAGGGGGTTGCCCTGTTCCTGGCCTGACCTCATTAGCCTTTTTTTAGTTGAAGGGGAGGGCCGGAATTTTCCAAAAAATCAACAAAATAGGCCTATTCAGTATGTTGGATTGTTTTGTGATCCGAATGAAAGCGATCGTTCTTTTTCAGTAATCATGTGCAGGTAATTGTATGCTGGCCGTCTTGGCAAAATGGATTACGAAATTTCACAGAATTTCTAATTTCCAGAAATTTTCAAGGGGCGTCATTTGAAGGTGATCATTCAAGTTCCGAGAACATTTATATGCTGCCATCGGCTGTATTGCGCATGCACGCATAACGTGACCTATAACGTCGTGGGGTCCAGGGGGAAGCCCTATGGTATAGGGGGAGGGGAGGGGAAGCCCCGTGAGGCTTGAAGATTCGGTGCTTTTTATTCTTCCATATGGGTTGAAATGTTGAACAGTTTATCAGATAATCAGTACCTAATGAGGACAAAATATGTGATTTCATTTGACGAAGAAAATAAAATCAGTTCACTAATGATAAGCTTTTTTGGCCGGGTTTTCTATCTCTAAACAAAAATCTGATAATACGGGACAGTTTCCAACGTTGGGAAAATACGAGGAAGATACTGTACATACAGATATATTCTGGCAAAAACTCAGTAAAAATGGCCGAAAGCGTTAAAAGCAAATTAAGAAAAGAAATAATCTGCCATATGGACCGACCATTACATTTTTTTACAATTTTTCACTTAAACAAGCTGGTGTCAATTTAAACATTTTGCAGTGATAACATTTTATCACTGCATGTTTATATGAAAGCTAAGACATTAGATATTTCGGAAATGTAATCAAAATTATAAAAAAGTAGACAAAACTATAAAAAATATGGAATATTTGGCTCAAAAGGGGCTTAAAAATGACCGCCTTTGCACGACTATAACTTCTTGTCAGAATCGACCACAGTGTTGAGAGTTTCATGTATGGATTCCTTACTAAACGCTCTTAACATTGATGTTATTCTCCATGTTATTTTCTTAATGCACATCAAGTGTCATGTGACATTTTCATTCTTCTAAGCTACTTAAAGTCGACATCTTTCTGGTTTAGCAGTTGCGTAGACATTTTGAAAAATGGAGAGGGTGAAGATTGCAGAAATTAAAAACTGTTGGTGAGTCAGCGTCAATCCGAAAACAAAGCACAAGCGTGAGGGTCTAGGGGCCCGCTTAAGGGCCCTTGGGGTCCAGGGCAATGTCCCGGAAAGCGCTGAAGATTGCTTATTTTGGATGGCCCGAAATGGTAACTTTTAAGTACAGACAACATATCTACAGCCTGACAGCCTTGGTTAGCGGGTCCATGGAGCGAAGACAATTTTTTAGACCATTTTTACAGCCTATGTAGGGCACCTGATCTTTATTTATACATTTGTTTGAGGATTGATCATATGTTAAATAAACTTGGGAGTCATTGGCGACAAATATCCCTCACTCCCACCATCCCTAATTCACCCGAAACCTAACCTCACCCTAAAGGGCAACCCAATCCCTCATGTTGATCACCAGATTTCTCGGAATAACCCTCGACTCTAACTCAACTACAACAAGCACATTATCAACCTCAAGTTGAAGTTCAACAACGTTCTCAACCTTCTCCGTGTGATTTCTAACACCATCTGGGGAACCGATCGGCACACCTTCCTCAAAATTTACAGGCTTACCACCGGCTCTAAATTAGACTACAGCAGCATCGCCTATAGTGCAACCCACAAGTCTCACCTTCGCAACATTTACACTGTCCAAAACGAAGCACTAAGGTTCTGCCTGGTCACTTTCAAAACTTCCCCTATCGCCAGCCTCCATGTGGGGACAAACGAACCCCCTTTCCTTCTCCGCTGGTTGCAAAAAGCTTGGTCACTCCTATGCCTCTAATACCCTTGCTAAGACTTAGAATCCTATCCACAACCTCATCAGATGTCCAACTTTCTTGGCCCTCTTTGATAGAAACAAAACCCTCATCCCACCCTTTGGCAATCGCATCTCTCCAGAGCTCCGCCAACTCAACGTCAATACCACCACACTGGCCCCTTTCTCCTGGCCCACCTTCCCTCCATGTGACACACCCGCCTCTCCACCTTTTTATGCATCTCAACCCATAACAAAACCCATGCCAACCCGACCTTTTTATCAACTATACACAAGCAAATCAAAAGCCATTTAACAAAGTATACCCCTATCTATACTGACGCCTCAAAAGTCGGAAACAAAACGGCAGCCACAGCCATCACTCACGACATCACTCTAAGTAGCAGACTTCCTGACAACTTTTCCGCAGAAGTCAAGGCCATTCTAGCTCCCAACAACATTAATTACACAGCCTCCAACCGTTTCGCCATCTTCTCCGACTCTAAGTCGATTCTCACTTCCATACACAACCAAAAGTGGGAAAACCTTATTACTCATCTCATCCTCAAAAGCTTTTAACCCCCCTCTCTTCGCATCAAAAGTATCCTCTTTTTCTAGTTCCCCAGTCACATGGGAAACCCAGGGAATGACAAAGCCGACTCAGCCGCCAAACAACCCCTCAACTTACCCCCTACTTCATTTCACAGATCCTTCTCTGATATCAAACCCCTCATTACATCCCAAGTCCACCAACTGTGACAAAGAGAGTGGAATACCCTCACAACCAACAAACTATACATCCCAAATCCAAAAAAATATCTTTTAATCAAACAACCTCAAACCTCCCTCGTAAAGACGACGTCAACATCACTCGCCTCAGAGTGGGCCACACCCACCTAACTTACTCTTACCTTTTGACTGACTCACCAACCCTACTATGCAATAATTGCAATGTTCATCTGACCGTCAGTCATCTCCATATCCCCATGGACTGTCCCCTCTTCTTGCCCCTTTCCCCTTTCAGTACTATTGCTGAACTCTTTCATAATAACCCATCCACCAATATCCTCTCCTACATCAGATACACCACCCTACTATGACAACATTTAGACTAAACTCCCACCACCATCACACTCACTCTGCACGCCGTCTTTAACTTTCATTCCTTTGATTTAAGCTCCCCTTTTCTTTTAACCTTGCCGGCACAATATGATCTTCACTGTAGAGATGCCGTTAAACCCCCCCAACCGACCATCTAATGACATCCCACTCTATGTCCCATACGACATCGCACCCCATGTCCAATATGACATCCCACCCCAAGTTACACATGACACCTTATCCCATGTCCCAAAAACATCCCACCCCATGTTCCATAAGACATCCCACCCCATGTCCCATATGACATCCTGCCCCATGTCCCATATGACATCCCACCCCATGTCCCATATGACATCCCACCCCAGTTCCCACATGACATCCCACCCCATTTCCCATATGAAATCCCACCCCATTTCCCATATGACATCCCACCCCATGTCACATATGACATCCCACCCCATGTCACACTACCTCACTCATGTCCCATATGACATCCCAAGCCATGTCCCAATGACATCCCAACCCATATCCCATATGACATCCCAACCCATGTCCCATATGACATCCCAACCCATGTCCCATATGACATCCACCCCATGTTCCATATGACATCCCACCCCATTTCATATGACATCCCCCACCCCATGTCCCAAATGACATCCCACCTCATTTCCCATATGACATCCCCATGTCACATATATGACATCCCACCCCATTTCCCATATGACATCCCCCCCATGTCACCCCATGTCACATGACATCCTGCCCCATGTCATGTCCCATATGACATCCCAACCCATGTCCCATATGACATCCCACCCCATGTTCCATATGACATCCCATCCCATGTCACATATGACATCCCATCCCATGTTCCATAAGACATCTCACCCCATGTCACATATGACATCCCACCCCATGTTTCATAAGACATCCCACCCCATGTCCCATTCCACCTTATGTGCAATATGTGCCATATACCTTTGCTCTATGCAGTCATCATGGTTGTTCGCAACTCCAAAACTAAGTAAAATACCAAGATGTTGATTTAGTCTTGTATGTGTTCAAGAAACTTTATAATCGTTTGTATTCATCACTCAATATCAAAAATTTGTTCATATAACTTGATTCCCATTGCATTGTACATTCATGTTTAACGACAGTGTTTAACGACAGTGTTTAACGACAGTGTTTAGCGACAGTGTTTAGCGACAGTGTTTAGCGACAGTGTTTAACGGCAGTGTTTAACGGCAGTGTTTAACGGCAGTGTTTAACGGCAGTGTTTAACGGCAGTGTTTAACGGCAGTGTTTAACGGCAGTGTTTAACGACAGTGTTTAACGACAGTGTTTAACGACAGTGTTTAACGACAGTGTTTAACGACAGTGTTTAACGACAGTGTTTAACGACAGTGTTTAACGACAGTGTTTAAGGACAGTGTTTAAGGACAGTGTTTAAGGACAGTGTTTAAACGACAGTGTTTAACGACAGTGTTTAACGACAGTGTTTAACGACAGTGTTTAACGACAGTGTTTAAACGACAGTGTTTAACGACAGTGTTTAACGACAGTGTTTAACGACAGTGTTTAACGACAGTGTTTAACGACAGTGTTTAACGACAGTGTTTAACGACAGTGTTTAACGACAGTGTTTAACGACAGTGTTTAACGACAGTGTTTACGACAGTGTTTAACGACAGTGTTAAAGGAGTGTTTAGCGACAGTGTTTAGCGACAGTGTTTAAGGACAGTGTTTAGCGACAGTGTTTAGCGACAGAGTTTAGCGACAGTGTTTAACGACAGTGTTTAACGACAGTGTTTAACGACAGTGTTTAACGACAGTGTTTAACGACAGTGTTTAACGAGTGTTTAACGACAGTGTTTAACGACAGTGTTTAACGACAGTGTTTAACATAAACAACGTAGTGTGTTGATATAAACGCCAAACAGTGTTCAAAAGCTGTTACACGAAAAATGCTTCAATGTGTTTTTTTGATTAAACGTTTTAAGGTGTTTATATAAATAAACATGTTTAGGTTCGATAAACATAGTGTTAAGGTTCGACAAATGCTTGTTGGTATAAGTGCCTCAATGTGATAAACGCTTGTTGGTATAAACACCCTTGCTCTTACAAAAAAGTGTTTATTTTGGTGTTCAAAACTAAACACTTAGTATATACAGTGGTATATATGGAGGCGTAAGTGGGGGGTTCCTGGGTGCTTCCCTCCTGGACCCCACAGCCTGAGGGGGCTCCAACCTTGCATGGGTTTGACACAATATTTAAGGGCTATGGACATCTATCAGATTTAAGATATGTGAAAGAGCATGGAATTTTGAGTTTAACAGTCTTTAAAATTTGTAAAAAGTGTATTTTAATTTTCAAGTTAGGACTAAACAAAGTTTCAAGATTTGTTCATTTAGTGTGCAGAATTTGTGATATAGTAAGAGAAGCACATCTCAAAATCTTGATGTAATTCTTTAAATTCTGTTCTTCAGATTCAGCTACTGCTGAATTGTAGAATGTCTGTTCTAGATACCTGATGATTCCGGGCATGACAAAGTTCTGAAAACTCTTTTAATGTCACATACTATTGTGCAGTGACAGCTACAAATTAAAAATGCTGCAAATTGGTCATTTTTAACCAATTTTGATGTATCTTTTTTGCTGTTTTAATGGTATAAACCGTATCTTAATTCATTAAGTCCATGTTGCCTCTAGCTGTCTATAGCCCTTTAAGCAATATTCTGCAATCAAAATCACAAACCCTACCAATCTTAAATTTGAACCATTGATTTTACGCAATTTCTTGCAAACAAAATCAAGCTTTGCACCTGGACTTGACATGATTTGACATTGAAAGAAAATGATATTTTAAATCGTGAGAAATGCAGGGCTTCCAACCTTCCAGAAAACTGTCCATAGATTTAACATAATCGTAGGGAAATTTCTGTTATTGGCTTCCAGCACTTCGCCCTATATCATCCAAAATAACGACAAATCAGGGCTTCCCGCGATATAAGGGACATAATGACTTAAATGCCGCAACTATATTCTCATAATGAACTCGATGAATTTAACTTCCATCTAAATGGTGCATGCCATTCAGTGGCAATGGAACCGGGTGATGAGGTCCCCAATACCACCCCCTCCCTCCTTCATAATAATGAAGGTGTAACAAATTGATTTTGAATTGTCAGGCATGTCTGGTTCCATGGCATCTTCTCTCCCCAAAATAAACTATTTTCAGAAAATTTCCTTCAATTTTCGTGAGGTTTGTTTCAATTTTTGTAAAATTTCTCTCATTTTCGTGTTTTTAAGAAAATGAGTTGTAAAAACATGCGTCTAGAGAGGTTTTACTGTGATTGACCATCTGTAAAATAATAGTAATAATAATAACAATTATGATGATGATGACGACGATGACGACGACAACGACGACAACACGACGACGATAATAATAATATTGATATTAATAATAATAATAATAATAATAACCAATAACGATGCACTGGAACTGGATGTAATTTTCTACATTTTAACATACACAAGGCATGACAGATTGATATTCATTTGATCATCATCATGGTATACTATTCAGGCCATCTCATTACACAAGTCTGACCAACAATAGATATTAACAAAGAATATATCTGTTCATTTCTGTTCATTTTCATGTGCTAATTTTTTTTTTTCTTCTAACATGTCATAAGTCTAAGCAAGAAAGCCAATAAGTGAATAATATGAAAGTAAGAATAACAAGGTTTAAAACAGGGTTAATGCAAATTCCTAATGTCTCTCCTCCTTACATGTGTGTAAAAGTGTAGTAAAAAATTTTTTCAGGTGTTTATATCTATTTCATGTTAATCTTCAACTGAAAATGTTGGTTCCGGTGCAACCCAAATAAACAAGATTTTCTTGGAGGCAAAGTTAAAATTAATTATAAAACATAAATACAGATTTCTTGTGCAACTTAATTTTCACAGCAGTCATTTTAAAATAAACTTCCAGTAAAAACCCTTTAACTAGAATGGTAAAACCGTCATGGTTCGCATGCCCATGCAAATTGACACCCATATCATTTGACCCGGCCGATTATAAAAATGACATCTCGCATTAAGTCCCACATGGCATCCCATATCCCACATGGCATTCCATGTCACACATGGTATCCGACCCCATGTCCCACATGACATTAAATTCCATCCCTTGTCCCACATGACATTCCACCATATTTCCCACATGGCATCCCACCCCTTATACCACATGACATCCCATCCCTTGTCCCACGTGGCGTTCCATCATATGTCCCACATGGCATCCCTTCCTATGAGACCCACATGGCATCCCACCTATGTCCCATATTGCATCCCATGTCCCAAATGACCTCCCACCCCATGTCCCACATAACATCCTATCCCATGCCTTGTACCACATGACATTCCACCATATCTCCCACATGGCATTCTACCATACAGTATGTCTCACATGGCATTCCACCATAAGTCCCACATGGCATCCCACCCTAAGACCCACATGGCATCCCACCTTATGTCCCACATGGATCCCATCCTACATGTATGTCCCACATTAATCAAATCGCATGTACCACATGACATCCCTCCCTATGTCCCACATGGCATCCCTCCCTGTGTCTCGCATCAGTGGCTTCCCACCTGATGTCCCACATAACATCCCACCATATGTTTCACATGGTATCCCTCCCAATGTCATCCTACTTTATGTCCCACATGGCATCACATCCCATGTCCCCATGACCGCCTACCCGATGTCCCACATAGCCTCCTACCCTATGTCACACATGGCATTCTACCCTATGTCCCACATGGCATCCCACCCTGTTCCACATGGCATCCCACCCCATGTCCCACATGGAATCCCACCCATAGGCTCCATAAGAAGTCTCATCCTAGCTATCACAGCTTCTAATTGAGCATACTATGTATGAAAGTGTCAGTTCATTTAAAAACTTATTTGCAAATGACTTGTTGAAATGGGGTGGGACCCCGTGTCCCACATGACATCCCATGTTCCACATGACATTCCATTCCATGGCATTCCACCCTATGTCCTACATGGCATTCTACCATATACCCTACATGGCATTCCACTCTGCTCCACATGGCATCCCACCCATGTCCCACATGGCATCCCACTCCATGTCCCACATGGAATCCCACCCCATGTCCCACATAGTATTCCACCCTATGTCCCACATGATGTCCCATAGGCTCCATTAGAAGTCTCATCCTGGCTATCACAGTCCCTGATTGAGCATATTATGCATTAAAGTGTCAGTTCATATAATAACTTATATGCAAATGAATTGTAGAATAAGAAAAGAAGGCAGACTCAAATAATTATGCCTGATATAGTAGCCCTTGGTGTATACCATATGGTATATATTATATCATATGGCCCATCCATGTCCCACATGGCATCCTCCCTATGTCCATATGCAGTCACATCCTGTCACACTCCCTGACTGAGCATACTAAATAAAACAAGTCTAGTCAGTTCATATACTGTAGCAACTTTATGCAAAAAACACAATAATAAAGGTGGAGTTTAATAATCATGCCTGATACAAATGTTGTTGCCCAAATATTTTGAAGAATTAAAGGATTAAAATATCCATACTATGAGAGAGATGCTTGATGATTTCTGAAGAATATTGAAAAATTATATCATTTTTGACAATTATCTTCTAAGGAAATATCAAAAGTTTTGTAGAATTTTTAAGAAACTAATCTTCAATCCTGTCTAACAGTAAGTGTCTCTAAAAAACTTAAACATTTTGTATAGAAATTCTAACCTTTCAAAAGGATATCTAAAAAAACTATAACTTTTTCTGAGGAACTCTGAAAAAAACTCTAAAATTTTCTGAGAAATTCTCAAAACAACTTTAACATTTCTGAGGAAATCAAAGGAAAAACTGAGGACGGCTGGATGAAATTGCGATTACTTAGGTTCGCATATGATTCGCATGCGAACCAAAAATAAGATTACAGAATCAACCCTTTGAACCATTGCATAAAACCAAAACTGCCAAACACATGGACATTTTCTTAAAAGCCCCCTTATGTTTGACAGAGAGGTGCTTATAATCACCCTCATACTGAAATCAAAGCTAAATTTTTAAAAAGAAACAATAAATCAATGGACTGGTATTGTGCCAGCACTTTTAGAAATGATAACAACAGAGATGACCAGTGGGATTCCCTTTTCTTACATTCCATGTTCATCCAGACATTGAAAATCATTGTTTCAAATAGTTAGTTTTGTTTTGCATATGTTTAAATAATCTTTAGATAATTTATTTTTACATCAGCCTGCATGTGCACGAAATATACATACACATCTTACTACAGATGAAAGGATTAGTTCAGCAATCTTAATCTGGTAAGGTGATATTTAAGTGTAAAGTTTGATGTCATCTGTGAAGAAACGACTAAAATCAGACTAGTTTTGACATCACATTAACAGATTCCTTTAAGTTTTTAAGCATTATATCATATTTTTCCTACTATTTTGTGGCTTAAAGAAGAAAAACAGAAATCAATGGTAATTATGATTTACTACCTAAAGAAATACAAGAAAAAATATTCAAATGGCAAAAAAATAAAAAAACAAAAGCTCTCTTTAAAATACAAAAGTGTTATTAAGAATGTGAGGATGGAGATGCCAACTTCCCATGTAGTAGTTTTACAGCACCAAATATTTCTACATAAATACAACAGAGCTTTAAACTTAATTCCTTAACAGAATAAGATATTGGATTGGTTTCTTGGCCATTTTGTACAGTACTTCTTAAAGTCCCGTCATATAAGACTGCCCATAATGTTAAAGCTCATTTTCTGTGTCCTTGACAGATGAGAGCACAAGAGTACCACTGGACAGGATGCCAACCCATTCCCCAACAGTGCTGGCACATATTTTACAACTGAATGAGCTGAGGTGCTTTGCTCAAGGATACAAAGCAGGGATTATGGCAAGAATCGAGCCTGCTATCTTTTGAATATGAACATGATTCCTTAACCACCAAACCACTGCACTTCCTACTACAGGTAGCATATAATTCAATATCTTCCTCATTAAAAATATGATATAAACATCAGCTTCAGTGTCTTTTATGTACCACAAAACAAGGTTTGGGAATTTGTATGTAATTTTCTGTAAAGTACAATTCAACCCCTTTCTTTCAACATTAGGTAATTGCAGGGGCTCAGGCTTTCAGCTAAACATTTAGGGGTCTGTAGTCAAAAAGTAGCCAAACTTAGCCAACAATATTTTCAGTATTGCAGTGTGCTTTTTTTTTTTTTTTTTTTTGTACAACACTTTGGCATATTTGCCAAAATACTGGAGTGTCTGGAGAAAAACTACAATAACTACTCCAAAATACCGTTGATACTAGGGATGTCATGATATGGCTGTCTAAAGTAACAATATTGGCTAACGAGTACCTGTGGCAAAAGAATTGCAAGTACTCTTGAAACAGTGGGCAAGTCTAAATCTTTTTCATCAAATGAACATAAGAGATCAAAAAATTGCAGAACTAGTACAGGAAAAGTATTGACTAATATGAACAAGTTAACATTGAATGCTGTTTTCTAATCATGAAAAGTTTATTACGTTTAATGATTTAGTAGCATTTTGAACTTTTAGTTCATCCAAATGGCAATATCAACCAATTTCTGAAGAAAATGAAATATTTTCAAAATTGATACATTGGAAATAGGACAAATCACAAAATGTGCAAAGATGCAAATTTCATCTCGTTAGCAAAGAGATATCACGGTATCATGATAATTGACATATCATGAGAGTCCTATCTAATACTCACAATTTAACACATATATCCTAGAAATTCTCCACCAGTATTTGAACATCAAACACAAAAACATAAAAATACCTGCAAAGAAGTAAAACCTTATCTTCTAAAACTCATACCACACCCCATAGTTGGCAAAGAATGAACAGTTCCTCCTAATCAGGCATCTAAACTCAGTCCTTCCAGGGTCCAGCATAATACAATGATGATATATCAGTGATAACAGCCAAAACATTGCATGTGCAAATCTAAAATTTTACTTGCACCCAACAATGTTTAACTAGTAACACATGATTTATTTTCATTTCTGTATACACAGGATTATTCTTTTGATGCATAGAAAGGAAGCTTTCTCTGGAATCTGTAGAAATGTAGGAGACAAAAACAAATGTTCTAGTTTTATATATGATAAAGAATTAACCCTTACTCTACCACGCGGCAATATTATCGCCATTTTGGGTTCCCATCTTTGACTCCGCCTCCCGAGTGCATTTAAAAAAAAGTGCTGGTAGAGTAAGGGTTAATGAGACTGCAACAAGTGCGCCAACTCAAAAATATATGCAACATGATCCCGTTGGGCAGCCCAGCGGGTCACTGAAGCGGATCGAGTCCAACTCTGCTGCTTGGAGGACAAATAATCAGCCCTTGATTAACCCTTCCTTACTATACCACACAGCGATATTATCGCCGTTTTGGGTTCTCCATCTTTGAATCCGCCTCCCGAGCGCATTTTCAAAAAGTGCTGGTAGAGTAAAGCTTACAGTAATAACTACCAAAACCCTTATCAACTATCTTAATCAATTGTCAAGTTATTCAAATTTAGAGTCTACTTCTATTTTTTTTTTTTAAATCATCCCAATGATGACATTATTTGCCCTACTGTATGTGCTAACAGACCTAAAGTATCAATTTAAATTCTTTGCAATTTTCTTTCCAAAATGTTTTGACATGAAATTCCAACGTATAAAATTATGAATATCATAAAGGCCTACAAATAAAAATTTATAGACCCATGCAAAGGAACAATTACGTTTTAGAAGTTCAAAATTTTGAAAAAAGATAAAAGAAATATATTAATATTTAATCTGCACTGGGTGTGTCGCATCCTTTTTTACATTGCCTATGAACAAAATGGCTGCTCCCATGTAAGTTTATATCACAATAATTAATGTTTTAATAAACTACAAAATATATATGCTGAATTGTTGTGTAAGATGTGAAATTTCTTCACTTGACTTATAATTATTATATCTATCATATCAAATAAAGAAAAAGCTTTGTGTCGCCCAGGAAATCTATAACCAAAAGCTAAAATCTTGCAGTCAAAGTATAAAACAAACTTATTTTTGTAAATGAAAGGCCTAAGCCAGACAAAAAATTTCAAGTAACGTATTAGGTTCATGTCAGAAAAATATATTCCTGATACAAATTCAACAACAACAATCTATGAAAGAATGTAGAAGAAAAAAGAGACAATTTTGAGACCATAGAGAGTAAATGGAATAAATTTTTGCATTATGGTGTGTTTTGTTCAGAAGATTTCAATGTAGATCCTCATCAAAACACATATGTTAAGACTGTCAATGCGTTTGAAGCAATTGCAGAAAAGGCTACCCCGCGTTTGTAGAATTAAAAAATCAAAGGCCATGGGGATACACTGGGATCTGTGTGAAATTGATAGAACTGTCCTCTTTAAAACGACACATATTTAAGTTTAGTGGGCTACAGGGGTAACTGTTCTACAGAGGCCATATACCTACTCAAAATAACTTAGGCTACAGGGGCTACAGTGGGTCATATGCCTACTTAAGATCAGTAGGCTATGGGGGCTACAGTGTTAATGGTCATATACCTACTCAAGATCTAGTTATTGTCACAACCCAGTTACACGTATATTATCATTGGGACATACATGTAAATGTTGTGTAACAGGGTTATTGCAGTTACCCTTTTTTTTAATTAAAGACTGCACTGAAGCAACCAAAATTTTTAACAAATGCGTCAAACTCACATTCTTTCCACACAGCCTAATGGGATTTCACCTCCTCTTTCGATTAAATGTTTAAAAATTGTATATTCAGCAACTTTTAAAGGGAGAAATTTGGCAAACTTTCAGCAACCGATTATGAGCCTGTCAATGTTCTCCCAAACTTTTGTATGATTACTACTACAATCAGAGCATGGGGTGTTTTACTGCAAATTCGGGTGTTGAGTGTTCACTAGTGATGCATCTTTTGCTACTGCAAGCAGAAAGTACTCCCGTACAAATAAGGCAAAACGCCATCTATATAATCGAAATCTATCACTCACATGACAATTTACCTTCGACTGTGATCATCACAGTGCAAACTAATGGCAAAAAGTGTTGAGAGTGGAGAGTGAAAGTGTCCCAAGAATCATCTTATTTTGCCTAAATAGGAAAATGTTTTGAGCGGTTTTTGCTCATGAAAACTTGGAAAAGGAATAAGAGTGGTGTGGATGCAAATTTGAACACTCAAAAGACAAGTAATTTGAACAGGAGCTGGTAACCCTTTTTGGTCGTAGCATTGTAACTCAGTTAGAATTTAAATTAACACGCAGACCATATGGAACTTGAATAATCCTTGTCAGGCTGTAAATCAATAAACAACAGCAATCAGTAAATGTCAGCCAACAAGAACAAAAAATCAGTAAGTAAAAGGCCTGGAATAAAAGGAGGAGGTGGGGGGGGGTGGTATATGTCAATAACTACTCAAGATCAGTGGACTACAGGGGCTACAGTGCTAAAGAGACAATTTGAGAGTGAAAGACTATAGGACTAAACAGGGAAAATAGATCTCGAGGGCTGTGTTCGAAAAATGGGCTACAGTGCTATGCTGAAAGTGTAAATTAAGTCCTAAGTTGTAACTTTACTTCTGGTGTAACTTAGTGTAGCCTTGCCTATGGAGATAACCAAGTTCAATATCACAGGGTATTCTGCAGTTATGCCACTAGTTTCTCAGTTTATGAATGGAATGGAGTAATATTAGCTCAAAGATCACATTTTGCTGGAAGTTTTAATGTTGGATATCTTCCAATTGTCCCCTCAGGGAGAATTGGAAATTCCTCTTTACGTTGTGCTGTATACGGGAAAGGGAGAATTAGGTTCTGTTGAGTTATACGTGAAAGAAAATGCGTGGTTGAACTGCATGTAAGCTTGTCTTTTGTTCAGGGCTACAAGAACCATCACAAATATAAGATATATACGGAATAAAGCCAAATACAAGGGAGCATTAAAGTTTATGCCGTTTATATAACTTTACCTATTTACATTTTGTGTTACAGTATATATGGAAGAGGGGAGAATTATAATTCTCTCCTCTGCAGTATATATCATGGAGAGGGGAGAATTAGGTCCCCTTGCATTACACGTGAAAGTCGGCTTTATTTAGTCAGATGTATTCCAATAACCCCTATTTCCGCTCTCTAATATCAATGGCCGAGCAAGCCTTCAAGTTTTACCTTATAAGACGATCAAAAAATATTTTTGTTTTTGGTGTGAAGTTAAAAACTTGATGAAAAATATACTATCCCCTTCCTATCTACCTACACTGTAAATCATACTCGACCACGAGGCCCCGGGAATTCTCCTTTACCCACACTTGGGAAATGTCGATGTTAAGCCCAATATGTACAAGTTTGTTTGTTTGTTTGTTTGAAGCATCTTAACATAACCGACATACGCAGAATTTAATTGTGTGTTCAACTACAGGGAAGAATGAAGCTTTCTTGACATTTCTTTGAGTCTCTAGTTTTGGCATGCTAAAACATAATCTATTTTACTTGGGAAATACATGTTAAGCCCTAGGCCTACCTACAATACTTACAAGTTACATGACAACATTTGTATATGGAAAATGTAATTGCAAATTGTTCTGCAATCCTAAAACCTAAAAATATGGGACAATTAAGGCATTATGAATTAAAAAACAAATTTTTCCTCAAAACTAGTCCACATATTGACATAGGCCTACTGTAGACTGTACAGTAGTTATTCATCATAGGCCTACAGTAGGTGTACCAATTCAGCACATTAGGAATTGTTTTTACTTCCTTTCGTTATATGTAGTTTTCTACTTCTAAAAAATATCATTGATAAAAAGTTTAAGATATAAATATTCTAGTTAAAAGTATTTAAACTCTCAAATTTGTATTATTTTTTTTAATTTTCATTTTGAAATTTCGTCAAGATGTACATGTACCACGAAACGTGTACCAGTTGAGAGTATTTTCTGCAGTTGACAGAATCTTCAACCGGGTGTCTTTTTACGACGTCATTTTTTGTTATGGCTTTTTGACGTCATTTCTTGTATGGCAACTTACACATAGTGATGTCATACTGAAGTTGCAAATGACTCGCCACATAACGATAACACCGCAATGATTCTGCGTACACCCTCATGTGACACATCACCTGACTTAAGTTTTTTTTCAATTTCCTGCAGGAAATCTTGAAACTTTTTACTTTGTTAATGTCTGAATGTTTGTTGCTCGGGTCCCACGCACGTTAAACGCTTAACACCAGTAACACTAACGTTGGTCAGTTAGTTGTATTTATAGGCAGCTAGCTAAGTATACAACTATAACTGACACTGATAGTTAGTTCTAAATAGCGTTTGTTATGGAGTCTGAGGTACTATTAAATGGATAGTGTATAATTTATTTTGCATGACAGCACTGGATAGGTCGAGTGATTTCATCAGGTGTCATACAAGTGCTTGGAACTTCCAAGTTGCTGAATGGAAGTAGATTGGCCTAGCACTCAAGGACTATCTGGGGTCTAAGATTAGCCTATACTTAGGTGAACAGGGTTAATTTAGCATTTGTGACTGCAATTTAAATTCTTGCAGATCATCATAAATTGAGGGAAATATTATGGGATATATTTTTTATTGGGAGTAGGTCTAGGCCTAGGTCCGAAAAACAATCCCTGCCTGCTCCTACTGTTTCTTTCATTATTGCAGATTAGTATGAAAGTGACAGCGGTTGTAAGACTTGGGGCGTAGGACTAAGTTAAAGTATAAGAGGCAGCAAAGGTCACTTTAGGCTAAGGCTGGGCCACTGACATGTTGACAGAGAATAATTTTCAAATTGCTCCCAAACTTTGGATATCTTAGCATTAGGTACATCCAATTATAGATGTAACAGTTATATTAAGCACTGAAATTATACACTCAAAAACAATTTGGTCAGCCGGTAATTTGATCATCCGGGACAAACGGGCATTTTATCGGTGAAAACATGCAACGATTTGTGTGCAATTGAGCACCATGCTTTATAGCCTATGTAGAAATACACACCATGACAATTCATGTGTTTGCAAAATTCTAAAATATATCTTTCTGCGACATTAATTTCCACCAAAGTTGCAACAATTTTCTGCACGAATAGGCCTACACAAGCAGACAAGCGAACGTAGGGATTTTAACTTTGACACTTAAGGGGACTGGCTGTAACAGTAAACTGCTTTTGTTTTCAGCGGCAAACTGGTCATTAATATTTACACACGCAATTATGACATCCTGAACAGGCCTAATGTTAGGCCCTACTGATATAATTTCTCATATAAGCCTAGACCACCTACTGTTGCGATTCATCAAGCGAGGGGGATGAGTGAAGTTACAGGCAAATCAATTAATGTCAAATGCCATTTCTCTTTCAGGGGAAGCCGAGCCCTATTGACCACAGCCTCAGTTGGTTGTAGCCTATCACTTGCAAATCTTATCCAAAAAGGGAGAGAGCTTATTGGTGTACAGCCCTGAGCATTATAATGCCAAAACTTCCTTACCTTTCATTTCAAGGGGATATTGTTAACTACGTAAGGGCAGGCCTAAGAGTGGTAATGGCAGGCCTAAGAGGGGTAAGGGCAGGCCTAAGAGTGGGCAGACCCTCTTTAGACCTTCCATCAAATGAGATTCAGCAATATGCACTGAACCACATATAAATTATACGCACCTTGATTCAGTGCTCAAAATTAGCATAAGGCGCTAGAGCTAAACTACTTGATTTTATTTCATTTATTTTTTGCTGATTTTCATTTATTTATTTTTTGCCGATACCAAATGGTATGTGGACCACTTCCAAGGAAAAATGTGTTTTCATTTCATAAATCCTTAAGAACAATTTGAAATTATAATTTCCATACAATATTTTTGTATATTCGAAGCATTTCATGTTATTTTCTTTCAATTTTGATCAAAAAGAAGCCAAAATTAATTTGATCACCAATATATTTGCCTAACTTGTAGGCTTCGTAGGTAGAGCTTAACATGTATTTCTCAAGTAAGTCAAATTACCCTTGATGCCTTAAGGTAAGAATAGAATAATGGTGTATGTAACAACAAATTCAATTAATCTCTGCGAGCAAGACATAACATTCCATTTTACACATTTTGGAACTACAATTTTAGTGGAACTAGTCCCATGACTAAACATTTTAAACTTACAATCAAATGTTGAAACAACACCTAAATTAAATCAAAATTAAACTGGTAGACAGAAAACATGTTTGCAGTTATTCCTGTTATAAACAAAAACTATTAGCAAAGGATATATTTGATCATTTCCAAGATTCTAAACAGACAACATGGCAGACTATGGATAGAAAAATCCCTCACAAATAGCATTACAATTTCTTAAAGAGTTCAATGAAAACAATATCGATGCTTGTTATAGGTGGAAAGCAATATATTTTACCAGTTTTCAGTGGTATTGGTCATTTTTCTATGAACACGGAATTTTTGCGAACGTTCTCATTGGAACTCGTCCCTTCGCTCAACTGGTCCACATACTGTAGACATAGTCCTAACGTTAGGGCTGATCACTCAGCATAAAGACTGAGTGAGACCAAATTTTGTAGAATAATCTTAGTTTAAATTTTACGTTGTGAAAGTCCGGATAAAATTTGATCAATCTTTTTTGCATTTGCCACTTTTACTTTGAGTAATAAATGCTTTTAGAAAAATCCCTAAAACATGCCTCACATGTCAGAATACGTTCAAGATCAACCAATCTGTTAATTCCGTCATTGTTCGAGTATTAGGAGAATGTAAATAAATTACGTCATTGTTCTAAAAGCATCTACTCTGCTATGACATCATAAAAAGACACCCGGTTGAAGATTCTGTCGACTGCGTATTTTCTACACACACGATTTCCTGCAATTCATCTAGTTTTTATACATATACTTTTCAGCTTTTCACAAATATATTGAACAAAAACATCTTAAATAAACTCTTTGACATTAGGTCTAGATACAATGATACCCGTCGGCCAGTCGGCTATTAAATAAAATCCATTTTAAGATTGAGCCTTTTCTATCGTTTTTGTATGTACCAGTTGCAGTAGAAAAATAACAAATTGCGTATTCATAGGGCGCAAGCGCAGTCAAGTAGTTTTGAAAAGACAATACGCTTAACTGGTACCGGAATTTTGCAAGCAATAAAGGTCGCGAAAACATGGAAAAACAAAATTTATCATGCAAAATTTATCTATTTTGCAACTTTACAATAATTTCCATACATTATTTTACCTGCAATGCTTGACCATGTTTTTGAGAATTTTTTTATTCGTGCGTTTCTGATCAAAACAGAAAAGAAGTAGTAAGATTTTTTTACAGAATCAAGTGTTTCGAGTAAAGTAGGCTCGAAATCAAAAGGTAAAAATGTTTTTTTTACTAGTGAACGGAAACATATTTTGAAGTTATAATTCACCAAAAATTCGTAATTTTGTATGTTTTAAGAGTAAGAACAAATGGTAAAATTTTAGCAATAAATGACTAAAAATAAACGAATACAAAAATTCGAAAATACGCGGAATTGGTACATGTGCTGAATTGGTACACCTACTGTAGGCCTATACTGTTCCAGGCCTTTTTTACTTCCCTACGGATCTGTTTTTTGTTTTTCTTTCTTGTTAGCTGATGTTCACTGTTTGTTGTTGTTTCTGATTTACGGACACAAAACAAATGTAGTTACGTGTAGGCCCTACGTTGGTTGTGACAAACTAAACTAGGCGGCCCTAACGTTAGGCCTAAGTTAGGTGCATATTTTTTTTTTTGGGCCGGTCAAGACTGCTTGAATTACCTGAGCTACTAGCGCAAATCCAATGCAATTAATCAATGTAGCAAATTAAAAATATGCTTAATGATGTTCTTCCGGTACAAAAAAATAACTTTCAATTCTTACACGTTCCCAAGAAGATAGCCCTTCTTTCACACAGTTTAAAAATGAATCGTTGTAGCAGGAGTAAATTTCGTGAAATACATATACCACGTTCGTTACACTTAACGTTAACGCATGCATGTATGTACGTAGTCAAGGCCAGTACGCTGGTGGCGTAGTACTAATACCTCGCGCTAAGTAAAAAAGCAACAAAAATCTATATTTTTAACGAAAAATGCTGCAGAAAAATCATTGCTTGAAAAAGTTCCCAAATCAAATTACTTTCATTATAAAAAAAAAAAAAAATTGGATATAGTTTCGTTTTCCAACCAAAAAAGGGAAAAAACAGAAGTAAACATAACTCACACTCCAATGATATTGATTATATATACTGTTGCAAAATTCCATTTTTCAAATCTTTTTAGGAAAAATATTAAAACAACTCAAAGTAATTTTCTTCGCTCTAAATATTCTTTAGGTCATTTTCAAAAAGTGCATGACTAAATTCCTCACCAACAGTGCTTTGATTTTTCCAAGGGAGCACGTAGAGATAGGTTTACCTGGATCTGGGTAAACATATCTCGGGGTAAACATAACTCCGGAAAATAGATAGGTCAGGTAAACATATCTACTGATATAATGATATATATATATATATATATATATATATATATATATATATATATATATATATATATATATATATATATATATATAAGGCAAATATATATAAAAGTATATATATATTTTCCAAAATATTTGTGTGGAAAGTGATGAGTGACTTTTCGGTACTAATTTTTTCCAACTGAATTTATAGGCTGATTTTTGTGGGAAGATGTTAAAGGGCCGCTTATATCTGAATATTAGGGCTTACAGGCTAACAGGCTGGCCTAATTTTAGTAAGGCAAATTTTCGACCCCCAAAAGTTTTTTGTAAAACAAAACCAAGGAGCTTCTTCTCTGTGGTTCCTTGCAAAAACTATGCAACATTTTCACTAAATCCTCTGAATTTATAGGCTGATTTTTCATATCTGAATATTAGGGCGTGGCGTGTTAACAGGGAGAGGGCGTGTTAAGGGGAGGGGAGGGGGGGGGCAGGAGAAAGTGCCCCAGCGAAACTTTCTGAAAGGGCGCTGAGTGCTCAAGAGGGTGCAAAATCGTCTTAAAAATATGTAATTTTTTAAGCCCTGTGAAAATGTATGTGTTGATCAATAACTTCTTCTTATATACTATTTGCACGTAATATTCCATTTTTGTCGTCCGAAAGCGCATTAATTTTCCACAGAAAAATAACAAATTTCCGAGGACTTCCGAAAACCCTTGATCCCCACCGTTTCTTCGCGGCCTTCGCTCCTATATCATATCATGCCCAAAAGTTGAAATAATTTTGAGCAAGTACCAGTTCTCCCACCCCTCCCTTAAGATCGCAAAAAAATAAAAATAATAGCGTGACGAATTGATTTTTTTGGAAATCTTAAATTTCGAAAAATCTCCTTTCTGGAGATTCTTAAACTTTCAAGAAATTTCCTTCATTTTCCGGGAATTTTCTTCAAATTTAGGAATTTTCTTTTAATTTTCGAAAAATTTCCTTCGATTTCAGAAAATTTCCTTCATTTTCGAGAAAATTTGCTTCCATTTTTGTGAAATTTCCATCATTTTGGGGATATTTTCTTTAATATTTAAGACATTGTATTCAATTTTCGAAAAAAATTTCATTTTTGGAAAACTTCCTTTAATTTCAGTAAATTTCCTTCCATTCTCGTAAATTTCCTTTATTTTTGGGAATTTTTATATTTAAGAATTTTTCGTCAATTTCAGAAATTTCCTTCAATCTGCAGAAATTTTCTTTAATTTTTAGAATTTTTGTTTAATTTTGGAATTTTTTCTCTTCAAAATCCGGCATTTTGGGAATTTTATATCATTTTCGTGAAATTTCTTTTATTTTGGGGATATTTTTGCAATATTTAGGAAGTTTTTCTTCAGTTTTAGGAAATTTCCCTCATTCTCATTCTGCGGCCAGAAGTTTCCTCATTTTTAAGAAATTTTGGTCATTTTTGGAAGGTTTTCTTTGTCCCTAGATTTGAAATACTGATTTTATGCAATTTTCTAAATGGTGCCATCATATAAATGGTGCATGCCAATTTATATCTATGTGCACGTTTTACTTAAGAGCATTTTTTATATTGGGAGGGGCGCCAAAATGTCCTTGCCCCCAGTGAAATATGACCCACCACGCCACTGATCTCGACTCGGAATGATGCTGATTGGGCTAGGGTTGGATAACTGGAACGTATTATAAAGAATTCTCTCCAAAACACGTTTAAATTCAGAGCGGCTCCGAGGGACATCAAGAATTAGAAAATTTCAAAAATCTGGCCACTACCACTGCGTCAATGAACCCAACTTAATTTAACAGTGCAAATACAGGAACAATTGGGTTTTTTCCCTCCTGCGCGGTAACTCTTACTCATGGCCGAAAGTTAAAGGAGGTGTGGTGTGTCCCCCCACCCTCTTATCATTAATTCTTTTATTAATTTTTTTCGGTCGGGCAATTCTAATTTTGACTATTTCGTCGGGCAAAAAAATGGCCATTATTGGACAAAATTGTGGGAAAATTAATATGGTTATACGTTTTTGAAATTGCATAGGCCTATGTGATAGGTTTTTTTTTCGTGCCTGGCCGTACGACCCCTCACCCCTCCCCCAGTTTGCCAGACACTGATCTTATAGTCGGGCAGAGATGTATAGAATGTCAGATGTACTTGCATAAGAGTGATCTCAGTCATCAATTAGTTCGTGCCTGACTTAGAATCATATCATGCACGCATGATGGCTGACAACATCATTGGGCACTAAATCGTCCC
The DNA here is from genome assembly GCA_020152595.1 of Chiridota heheva. NCBI lineage: Eukaryota > Metazoa > Echinodermata > Holothuroidea > Apodida > Chiridotidae > Chiridota > Chiridota heheva. The sequence goes on along the minus strand of JAIGNY010000567.1, from coordinate 11,065 downwards.
TCTTTCCCCATACTGCTGTACTGACGAATGGCTTATTTAGGTGAAACGAAAATTGGCGCTAAATCCGAATTATTATTTCCGCATACTGACGAATGTCTTTAAAGTTTCATGAAATAAGATTTTGCTTAAAATATTTGTATTTTAAGTCTGTAAGCTAGTAAGTACAATTGTCAAAAGATTATCATTTTCTCTTTCCAATGATATTAAGTTATATAATACGTTCATATGGTGCGAGCAGGTGCCTTTTTTGCACCATTTTCGTAATGCTGGTGTCTTTTCTACTATAAAAAACTTTAAAAATGTACTAAAAATTTATTTCATCATTTTCGTACTGCTGGTCCCAAAAAATGCGGTTTTACTGTGTTAATTTTGCACTGCTGGTCCAATTTTACAATATTTTCGTTGAATACTCATACTGCGGGTATCAAAATTGTATAATTTCATACTGCAGTTACCAAACAATCTGTCATACTGCGGTATGTTTTTCGGTTGGTGGGCTGCACATCCTTACCACTTATAGTATGAAGTGCCCCCAACACCCGGGTGTGAAATGTCGAATGCCGCGGGGTGGAATGTATCGTTTAAACCAGAGATAATCTCAATCATGCCCGAATCAACTCGGCGTGATACTGATTGGGCTTGAATTGGGCAACAGGGACGTATTTATCGAAGATGTCCACCGTGACCCACAAACAAATTTATTAAATTTTCCCTCTGCCAGTGCCTGAATGGTAAACCCAAAATGCTAACGCTTTTAGTAGATTTTAACATTAAATTTAAAACATTCTTCTTCTCATCAATTACCGACATTTTGAATTTTTGCTGCTTTTAGCCATGAACCCAACGAACGTTCAACCTTTGTCTGTTTGTCAATTTTCGGGAGTACACTGATTTCTCCTCTGCCTGTGCCCTATATTTATATAATTTCTAATTGGAGGGTGGATGGGGTGGAGGTGGGGGGATGGGTAGGAAGAAAGGGATAGCTTGTATTTTCACTTCAAATTGCATGCCCCCTTCCCCTCCCCTTATCATTTCACTTGCCCTATAAAAAGATGTAAAGATGGCTACGGCCCACACACAGCAATCCTGAATCTATGGGCGTGTTTAGCTTTTCATTTTTTTAGAGGGCTTACTGAGAAACACATGTTTCACCCCCCTCCCCTTCCCCACCCCTACCCCCCCCTTTCCCTCTTCCTCCCCGGAAATGTTTTATTTTTGTGGTTGCTTTCTTTCTTCTTTCTCCCCAGCTAGGAAGAAAATTGGTGAAATTATTACCATAAAATTGAAGGAAAATGCGTAAAATTGTTGGAAATTTTAGCAACATTCTCTAAAAATTTCCCGAATTGACAGTCATTTCCTAGAAATTAAAGAAATTTCCTAGAAATGGAAGACAATTTCCGACAGAAATTAAAGATTTTAGAAGAATGAGAAATTTTCCCGAAAAGTGAAAGGAATTTCGTAAAAATATAAGAAAATTTACCGGAAATTATGAAGATTTTCTGAAACTTCAAGAGGATTTCCCAAAAATTCGAAGAGAATTCCTGATAATTCAAGAATTCTTGAAAATTCAGGGATTTTCGAAAATTCAAGAAGAATTCCTGAAAATTTATGAAGAATTCCTGAAAATCCAAGAATTTCCAAAAATTGAGGAGATTTCCCAATTGGAATCAACATTTCATGTAAATAGTGAACCAGTGCAATTTTCATATGGAAAATGTTCGAGTTCTTGCTCCCATGAGAAGCAACCCTCATATACTCCTTCCCAAGGCAAACATTAGCAATTGCTCATCGGACGAAAAGGTATTTGAAAATGATTATGTGAGTGTGTGGGGCAGGGGGAAGGCGGAGGGGTGGGAGAGGAGGAGGAGAGAGGAAGGGAGGGGTGTGGGGAGGGCAGATAGGTCATGGTCAGATAATTTTAAGACTTTCACCTCCTAGCTGAAGGTTTTTGGCAGTATGTTGTAGAATTTGTTCCAAACGCAAATGGTTTTGTCCAAAACTGAACTTACATTATTGAACAGAGAATTTTTTATCTCAAATTGAACATTTTGGGCTAAAAATTAAAATTTAACCCGGCCCTTTTAAAGGGGGGGTAGGGGTGGTTTTTTCCAAAAAACCCCCACAAAATTTGTGTTCCCCCCCTCAAAAAAAACCCCAAAAAAAAAGGACTTTAAAAGCCCCCTAATTTTTTTTAAATTTCCCCTAAATTACTTGGGAAAAAAATTTCTTTACTTTTAAATTTTTCCCAAAAAAAGCATTCCCCCCCCCACCAAAAAAAATTTTTCAAAATATCTTTTTTTTCTTTTAGAATTTCCAAGGGTTTCCCCAAAATATAAAAATTTTAATTTGTACATAAAAAATCTGACTTTTTTTTTAAAAAATCCAAGTTTATTCTTTTAAAATGTTAGAATTTTTTTTCAAATATCTAGATTAGTTTTTTCTAAAAAATGAAATTTTCGAAGTTTTTCCCAAACTTCTAACTTTTTTTCCTTAAATTGCCCTTTTTTTGGGGGGGGGGATAGTTTTTATGTGGAAGCTCTTTGTTTATTTTTTCACACTTCCAAATCGCACTGCTCCTTTTCCCCAAAAAAATGTAAAATCATTACGGCCCGCGCATATCAATCCTGGCATCCTAGGGCGTGACTAGTTTTAATTTTTGAGAAGGATTACTGATAATGTATTTATACCGCCTCCCCACCCCCACCCCACCCCCACTTCTCCGAAATGATTGATTTTTTCCGGCTGCTTTTCTCCCAGCTTGAGGAAATGACGAAATTATTACCATAAATTGAAGGGAAATGCGTAAATTGTTGGAAATTTTACAACATTTAAAATTATAGAATTGACAGTCATTTCCCATGTTTCCAAATTAAAGAGATTTTTAAAAATTGAAGAAAATTCCTGGAAGAACTCATTTAAGGTTTTCACGAGAATGAGAAAATTTCGAAAAGTGAAAGAAATTTCAGAAATTCTAAGAAAATTCCTGAAATTTTCTGAAAATTTTCTGAAAATTCAAGATTTCAAAAATTCAAAGACTTTGGCTGAAAATTCATGCGAATTCTTGAAAAGTTAAGGAGATTTCTCGAAAATTCAAGAAGAAATTCAGAAAATTCAAGAAGAATTACTGAAAATTTAAGAAGAATTCACGAAAATTCAAGGACATTTCCCAACTTTAGCAGCAAGATTTGATGTAAATTAAAAGAATAGTTTAGTGTCAAAAGCACGTACATCTTATACGAACTGACGAAAGAGGACTTCCAGAAGAAACAAAATGGTGAAGAAAGCATTATTCAAAAATCTTATTCAGTTAAAGAAGTTTAAAGTTTGGTATCATTTCTGTAGAAACGACGGAAATCAGACTAGTTGTGATGTCACAGCCTCAGATTCCTCAAATTCTTTTGTCTTTTAAAAAAGTTAATTTAATTTGTCACTATTTAAATTATTTTTTCCTCAAACTCTCTCCTTGTGGTATATTATAAATACCCTCCCTACTGCCCTAGGTTAAGTTTTACTACTTTTGACATAGCCCATGGTTTTTAAGCCACAAAATCACAGGACAAATTATGATAGAATACATAAAGACTTTGAGAAATCTGAGGTTATGACCAGGAAGTGCACTTCCCTGCTATGACACAAGTCTGATCAGGAGTTCTGATTTCAGTCATTTCTACACAAAGGATACCAAACTTTAAACTTGAATATCTCCTTAATTGAATAATTTGTGAATGTAAGTTCTTCACTATTTTGTTTCTTTTAACGTCCTCTCTAATATAAGATGGACTTGCTTGACCACTGAACTAATCCTTTACCCAGGGCAATTTTCATCTGGAAGAGTTCTTATTCTGAGAGGTAACAGCCTCCCTCCCCTCCTCCCCACCAATTGCCAAGGAAAACATTGGCAATTGCCCATCGGGCGAAAAGGTAAAGGCCTCTTTGAAAATGATTGTGTGTGTATGTGTGTGTTGGGAGGTTGGGGAGGTAGGGCATGGCCCACACTTTCACCTCCTATCTGAAGTTTTTGGCAGGCTAAGTTGTAGAATTTTGTCCAAACGTGAAAGTTTTGGTCCAAAACTGAAGAGAAGAACTTTACCAAAATATAGATTTGGAGCCAAATAAAAAATGCTTGGTCCAAAATTGAGGATTTTTGGAGCAAACTGTGTTTTGGTTAAAGTTAACAATAATTCAGTCGATATGATTAAAAAAGCCATTACTGGTTCATTGATATTTCAGCAGTGGCATAAGAACGGGGCCAGGGTTAAGTACCATTTTGAATAATGAAGGTCTAACGAATTGATTTAGAGTAAAATACCTACGTCATCTTTTCTTCCGGAAAACTTTTCAATTTTGTGAAATTATCTTTATTAATATTATTGGGAAATTTCAATCAATTTTCGAGAATTTTCGTTCATTTTCGGGAAATTTTCTTCATTTTCGGAAATGTTCATAAATTTTGGTGAAATGCCCTAATTTTACGACCCCCTTCCCTCTTTGACAAATATTTTTACCGTGATAAGAGACTCGTACATTTGTGTAAATTTTTGGGACAGAAATCAAATCTGCCCCCACACGCACACCCCGACTCCCATGCCAAATATCTTCCTTTTGCCGCTGTTTAGTTCATTATATTTATGGCTTTTGCGCACAAAAAAATGGAGAGCCTACAACATTTTTAGGGGCTAAACTCCCAATAGCCACCCCACCCCTCTTCTTAGACACGCCACCGCATAAATCTGTCACTGCAAGCTTGATAGGCCAAGTAAACCGCTTTGTCATTATTACAAATACCAAGGATTTTCAGTAGAAATTCAATGCAAATACGCTACTTTACATTTTACAATCACTACAAAATAACGTATGGAAGACATTTCTTATTTAGTATCAACATACACCTCCAGGGTCAGGATCTTGTTACTTCATCTGAAGTAACAGATCCCTGTAACATTCAGGGCATTAGCATGCATGATGTATTATCACAACCAGGATCAGTTACTTTAGCTGTTGTCACAAACAATAGACACATACAGTACTTTTTGTCATTTTCTCAGGACAATACCAGGAACCATGGAGGAGGAACTTAGCCCTTCCTCTCCATCAGCAATGATTCTGATGACAAATTTGCCGCGGAAATGTCAACGGCAGAATGTTCTTGTCCAAAGCACTCTGCAGTGTGCATTACGTAACTGTTACCGCCTGTTGATGTCTCGTAAGATAAGAATAAACGCGAAAATGGATGGTTAACTTTGTAACTGAAAGTTTTGAAACGGAGGAATATAAGCGGCTTTTATTAATCAAATGATCTAGAAATTGCAACAGAGGCAGATAAGGTCGTTTAGTAAAGTGAAAGGCAATACTTGCAAGAATGTTTGTTTTGATTACCGTATGCAGTGAGCTATGCATTACGCTGACAGTGGCACTTGAAGTAGCAATTAATTGGATGTGTACAGTGCATAAACAAAACAGGCGAAAATGGTAAGTTAAAACATTTTCTGAATGAATCTTGTAAAAGGAATCAGTTTCTGCTAAAACATATCATAATAGGCCTATACATAATATATCTTGGGATGATTTTTTTATATTTAATTGATATCACTTTATGTTGTTTATATTATACGTAGGCCTAGTTTGTAATTTTTCTTCAAATGTTGCTTTGTCTATTTTAAAATGTTTATTGAAGTTCCTCTTAGTTCTGCTTCCACAATTAGAAATTCAATTTTAAATATGATTGTTGTCGTTAATTTGACACCCTTTAATTATTGTGATATTTTTTTTCAATTGGAAGCAAATAAATTAGTTGTGTTACATGTATTTTTTGTAACTTCATTTCATTATGTATGCATGTGTTGTATTTGGAACGGATCCATTATAAAATTGCTTTTGAAATCTAGAAAGCATGTATTGCAAAACAATTATGATGTATTTAAGTCAGTTTTAAATTACAGTTTTAGCTAATATGATGCATGTACTGTAGAAATGGGCAAACCACTTCGTACTTTTGTTTGTTTTTAAGATTAATCGGATGTTTGGAAACCAAGTTTCCTCACCAACAGACAAAATGAGGCATATTTACAATATTTTCCGGTAATTTTTCGAATTTGTGAAAAGAATCTGGCGGGGTGGGGTGGGGGGGAACGTCCTTCCCATACTCACGTCACTGGAGGAACATACTAAAATCCACACGTTATAAAATGCAATGCACAGGAATGTCAGACCGCACTTGGTTAATCCGGCCCTGCCTGTATTGTACTAAAAATATATAGTTTTCTTTCCAATGCTTCTATCTTGTAACTAGCTTTTGTGTTAAAATAATTTTGTTTTTTCAAATAAAGCTCGTAATAATCTTTAGCCTTATGATACATCGTTTTACTCACTCTGATTTCCAAATTTTCATTTCTCATTATCAATCCTAAAGTCAATACATCAATACAAATGCATCATACATACCCTGTCCATAAGCTTTATTGGAAGTTGGAGGAGCATGGAAGCAGGACGTCTTACACGGCTCCGCATTGGTAACGCCTTCCTAACACCCACATGTAATGCAGTGATATGGGGTAGAGGAGATATGGGGTAGGGGAGATATGGGTAGGGGAGATATGGGGGTAGGGGAGATAGGGGTAGGAGATATGGGGAGGAGGACCCCCACTTGGCGGAATCATTTCATCACTGCTTCATGTAATTTCTTCTTAATTTTAACTCAGTTTATGTATGCTGACATTGTGTGCTTATAAATATTTACAAAATATATATATTTCTTCAAAATTGAAGCAATACATTGGGATATACATGCATCACGGTTGGTCTTATCAATAGCCTCCCCAAATTTTGGGCTAGTGCCCCAAATGGGACTGTGGTCTGACAAAAATCTGTAAGCTGACTACGCATCTGATTCCCTACTGTTCTTCAATATTTAGCACCATAATTGTTGTGGTATGTCTGTGGTAACTTCTTTGATTTAAATATTGTCCTGATGACTCTTGATACCCATTGACTGATGGAGAGTCACAGCCGTGAAGGAACTTTGGAAGTAAAAGGGGTGGGGACAAAAGTGAGGCTTATTAGTTTACAGTAATCTTAGGCCCTTTTATCTTAAAAGGCGCCTCTGATGAGTGGGACAAGTGTGGACAGGTACCTTCAGGCATCCGGTCTATACACCTGTGGTTTGAGTATAGGCAGGATTTAGGGGTGAGCACCCCATCCCCACTCTTCTAAATGTGGTTACTTTGTATGGTAATATTTTATATTAATGATATTTCCACTTCTCGGTAGGCAAATCACGCATATGGGTTAGAGATTAGGATCCAGGAATAATATTGACAATTTCCTATCGGGCGAACTTTGGTCATTGAAAAATTACTGCTCAGAAATTACAGACCATGCCCTGCCCAACCACGGCCCTCGGCCAGTATTGTGGGTCATGCCTCAGCCCAACCACGGCCCTCGGCGTCGGGGTCTCTGGGTGGTGAATGTCGTAATACGTTTTAGTTGTGCCGGGTAAGTACTAAATGTATGTTTCAACTGTTGTGCACTAAGTGTAGGGTTTATGATGATAACATGATGATTCAGACATAACAGACACATCCCACATAACCCAGGCTATCCCACCATCCGCCCTCAACTTGTGCGCAGCCTGCCCTTCCCGCCAAATTACTACATGACAGGGGAAGTGGTCCCTTTCCCAAAAGCCTGACATCCCTAGATATGTTTAGATAGCCTTCGTAAGTATTCTTGATAGAGCTCTTACCAAAAGTCAAAATTTAATCTTCTGCTTTGTGTCAAATTTCCATACAATAAGTTATATTAAATCCTCGTTTCTTTCTTTCATACCCAAGGTCCGTATTGGCCAACAGTATTATTGACGCACACGAGCTGTAATGGTCATGGAGGTTACTTTTCATCATGGTCAGATGGTGGATAGCTGGTCGCCGTGACTTGGATGATGAATTCGCCCATCCAGATATTGGTGTACCGACTGTGCTGATTAAGAAAAAAGTCATCATTCACTGGATGAGAGCGTGCAACTTCTTGGTCAGGACAATATGGAGGCCTTGGAACATAGGCAAAGTATAGAAATACTACAATCTGATTAGAGTTACACATTCAGACATTAAAGGAACAAAAATGCCCCGATGTGGATTTCTCCTAATACCAAAACAGATTTTTAGTAAAGAAGACTGCAATTGAACTAAAAGGCAAATATAAAATATCACGTTAAGTTATTTCTTCATTAATTTTTAATTTCTTTCGTATTCAAATAAGTTTTTTGTTTGTAAATATCTTATACGTACATGCTCATAATAGCAGTAAGATGGTACACATATGACATGGTCCATCATGTGTTTTATAGTTGAGAGATACTGTTGTACTAGGAGTTGTTAGACATATTAACGATGGACATTATCTTAATAATAGGAAATGCTTGTAACTTTATAAGTAATTGCTAGTCCGTTTTCTTTCTTATTCAGTATGATTATTTTAAAACTAACAGAAAAGTATTAGAAAATGAAGTGGGTGGGATTTGAAAAAATTTCTGAAAAAGATCTCTTCTAATTACAAAATGTCGATTCAAGCATACACGGTGATTGGTATTCCTTATTCCATTGACATCTGCAGGGCTGGGTCCAGCTGAAACGACATCTGCTGCACTCAATACACGGTAGTTGTGTGAGTAAGCACACAAAAATGCTAAAGTGTTGATATTTTTGTGAAATTATCTAAAATTAGCTAATGATTGTGTATTGAGAAAGATAAAACTAGATAAGGTTCTTCGAATTACATCATATCAACAATTAATTTTGATTCATGTTCATGACTTTTCTTTTTAATCTTAAACATAATGATGTATGTAATCGACTTTGGGTATGTTTGCATGCATTACACGGGTGTAAAAGGGTGTGTGTGCCGTGTGTGTGTCTGTCAGGCCATCTTTAGAATGAAAAATCAGACTTCATGTAATATGTGGTACACATAAACTCATGGTTCGTAAATCTGCTCAATTGGCTTAGTGATGATGACATGCATATTACGGATCAGTGGCAGCTTATTTCCAAAGGGAGCGTAGGCTGAAAAGTGATCGCGTTTGTTTTCACTAAATCAGGCGAAATTTGCACAATCAGAAATATTCAATATTAAACCATCCAAATTCGACACACGATTTGTAGTTGGTACCTTTCACCTGGATGTATTTATACAACCATCGTGGATCGAAATATGTCACTTAGGCCATTCAAATTGACAAAGCATATCTGATCACCGGGCGCGGGATGTACTGGCATATCTCTTCACCTGGGATGTATTGATACACCCATTGTAAATCGAAATATTTCACTTAAAAATCATCCAAAATTGATCGGCCATATCTGCTCACCAGACGAAAATGTACCGGTACATCCTCCACAAGGATGTATTGATACATCCATTGAATATCAAAATATTTCACTTGAAACATTCAAATTGATACAGCATAGTTGTTTCATCAGACGGGATGTACCGGTACATCCCTTCAAATCGAAAAATATTTCACTCTAAAAACATTCAAATTGATGACGTATATTCGTTCGTCAGACGGATGTACTGGTACATCCTTCAAAATCGAAATATTTCACTTGTAACTACATCTAAATTACAAAGCTATCTGCTGCAGACGGGATGTACTGGTACATCCTCCACAGTCGAATTCATTCTTACTTGAAAACATCCAAATTGATAACGTATATCCGTCAGACGGGATGTACTGGTACATCCCTTCAAATCGAAATATTTCACTTGAAAACCATCTAAATTTACAAAGCATCTGTTTCCAGACGGATACTGGTACATCCCTTTACATGAGATAAATTGATACATGCATTTTAAATCGAAATATGACAAAGCATATTTGAGCACGTGTTATTTGATACCGGTACATCCTTTGCCTGAGAGAAGAGGGAAATGAGTTATCAACCAATAGCTTGGGATCTAGCTGTGTTGACACTGAGGAGATGGGGGCTAATAACAATTTCCAAGTTATGATTAAGATGGACGGATGTACTGGTACATCCTAGAATGAAGAGCTCCTAAAATATAATTTCAGTTTATCATAAGAAAACAAACAAAGTTCCCCATCATGTCCAAAAATAGAAATTAAAACCAAAGCATAATATTGAACAAAAGTGAAATGACGTTATTGTATCTGTTTAAATTATGTTTGATGAAGGAACAGATACAATATTTTATATAAGAAGATTTTTGTACATTGGAAATGTAAATTTGATTAACAAGGCGTAATTTTTAAATTTGTTAGGTAAATAATTAACTTGATCTAAGTTTGAATTATCTATGTTAAAATTGAAGTTTGAGATATATCCAAGATATTTTTTTAAATAATATTTTACTCATGTAAAAATGTGAATATTTTCAAAGAATAAAATGTGAACAGAAACAACGAGTTTGTTTTAGAGTCAATTTTGCTTTTGTTTCGATTTATGAAATTTTTTTATTGCATTTCTTCATTTTATTCAAGATAAGTGATACATTTGTTATTTACTGGTGACAAATTTCCACTCATTATATTTTGTATAACTATCATTTTCCCCTGCTAAATAATGGTATTTCTCGTTTTCCCTAATTTTTTGAAAATGTTTCCAAAGCCTTGTTCGCCATAGGCATGCTACCAGACTGTTGTAGTCAGTAACGGAGGATGAAGGAGGGTGCTGTATAATAAACTCTTTTTATACTTGGATATTTCCACGCGGTTGTCTTACTTCCTATAACGACATCTCTTTCTGATGACTCATATAGGTTCTGGGCTGATTTCTTTGGCCTAAAAACCAATACACGCCAGTAACGTCATCAATCAATCACCTGACGCGAGCTAACTCATTGGTTGGCATCAGTGATCAAAGCCATGACGTTCAGAGACGAGGAGGGCCATCAACTGGCTCCGAGTGGCTCAAAATAGTGCCATGGGGAATGAGGAATCTGCTGAACTGGATTGCTGACGAATATATGACGACATACCCATCATAATCACGAAAATGGCATGTCGACGGAAGACGTGTTTGAATTAGATGATTGAGTTGAGCATCAA